>CABIKL010000049.1:0-36171 GCA_902196195.1 Aptinothrips rufus | reverse complement strand
TCGGACTATCAGCCTGCTGAGAGGCAAACTTCAGACAGCTGTGTTGTGATGTTGCCTCTCAGCAGGCTGATAGTCCGACTCAGCCGGGTAAGACCCGGCGCCCGTCAACAAACCCCGAGCGCCGACAACCTCATTGGTGCTTACCTTTGCGAGTGCCCATGGTGCGCAGGCGCGTGAAGAAGTTATCGGGTCGGCCGAGGAAGTCGTCCGAAGTGAGGACCTCGGTGACGGCCTCGTAGCCGGAGGCGACCACCACCAGGTCGCGGCCCAGGCGCAGCCCCAGCACCGGGGAGCCGTGCTCGGCGCTCAGGCTCTCGAAGGCGGCGTGCTGTGAGCCCAGCTTGCCCACCAGCCGCCGCAGGTCCAGCAGGTTGCCCAGCACTGGGAGCCATCGCGGGCCTGCAACATCAACATAGCTTACACTCCAAACAAAAAATTGTTTTACCGTTGTGCGCAAAATACTGTGAAAACAATTTACAGTGTAGCCCAGCGAGAAAGAAGTGTTCGAAATGACGTTGATTCGAAGCAAATTTCGTCGTATCAGTATCGCTTTAATTTCTTTTTATACGTGGTTTCGATATCGCTTCGATATCGTTTTGATATCGAACTGACTTTTCTAATTTGCCGTAATAGTTTTGGGGTGACGGTATTTCAGATACGATACTTATCTGCACTGGAGATGCGGCGGCGGGGAACGTGCAAAAATTGCCTACAAATTAATGTCGAATAAAATTGTATCAGTGAAATCCTACTGGCCTCTCCGTCCTCTTCGTAATCACTCTCAACGTAAAATGGACTTCCTCGCGTGATCGTAAACAGAGACAGTCTTGTTTTGATGATATATCTCCCTTTCCTTCTCACCAAACACAACTTCTTTCTCCGAAAGGAGCAAACTGAGAGTAAATGCCCTGACGCCGGACGCTTTGCGAATCACACATCCACACCAGTGGAAATTATACCTTAAGTGGCCAAGCCAGTAAGATGGAGGATTATGACGTCATGACGTTGCTGGGATTATAATGGAGTTATTTGCCTCCCGAGTTATTCTCGAGCGGGGCAATCGGATTAAAGCAGGCGGTATAAAACCTGACCAGCCGGAAGACCAAGACAGATGCAGATCGGATGTCGTTGTTTGAAACGCGCCGCCCATGCAGCACATCGAACTTTGTTCTCAGGACCCGTCGCACGGGCGTCTCGAGCTCGACCCGATCCCGTTCCACCTCGCTCTCCTCTCCATTAGTCCAAAGGTCCCGCCAGGGTCCCACCAAGGGTCCCGCCAGGGTCCCGCCCACCTCCGAAGAGTTATCTGCTCGTTAGCGTTATAACGCCTAGGCTCGTCATGTCGCCTTTATGACGACTCCTCCCTAGAGTGGTGCGTGCCGAACAGGAAGTATACTGCTCTGCAGCGCGATATGTCGGCTCCTTTCGCCGCCCCGCGCTGGTCTTCCCCCTCACTGGCCTGATCTGTGTCTGTCACTGGTCTCGAGTGATTATCGCGGTAAGGCGCTGTCATAAATTACGTCATCAACATATTTGGCTTTGACCCCCCCCCCCCCCCCCCCCCCCCCCCCCCCCCCCCCCACCCCCTTTCGCCCCTTCTTATTATAGTCAACTTCGTCTAGTTTTCCCTGTGTTCGTTCGCCTAAACAAGGAAAAAGTTAGGTGAAATCGCACAATTCTGTGCCCAGAATCCCGCGCCCAAGAGCTGCTCTGCGGGCACACCGCCGCCGCCCTCGAAGGTGTGACATATCATTTGTGAGCGGCGCGGAGGCCGCAGGGGCAAGCAGCAAGCACCCACTCTACATTCCATGTACACAGCACGTGATTACAAGGCGACGGGCTGCGCCGGACTCCGGTCAATGTGTCGGATTATGTAATGAGTCGGTTTTCGTAAAAACGCATAGATTGACTATGGATTACGAAATCCTTTTACATAACTGTCAACTTCCAATATTTTAAGGCTATCCGCAAAAGTTTCAGAATCATGCAAAAGCAAATAGCGCGTCGTCACCACCAAAACAACAACAACAAAAGGTTTTAGTCTCGAACCCCAAGCCTCTCGCTCTCGTGCCGATCCCTTTCTTCACGTGACGAGACGCAGTTTACTATGTCCAGACAGAGTAGTGAAGAGGACTGTCTCCAGGCTCACTACGCGTCACTAGGTCAGGATCCGGCCTTGAATCACGCACCACGGATACGCAAAGGCTTCGAACACAGGTTCTTCAAAAATGTTCGGCAATACGTCTGAAAATGGTTCAGAGGACGAATTTACTGCGATCGAATTTTGAAACACCTTGTAGGGACTGGGTGATCTCCGGGTAATGCCAGCCGATACAGTCCAAGATTGAAACTGTTATGCCTTTGAATTAGAGTGCGTGGGAGCTCTTTCGTTATCAGCTCCGCGTTGCTCCGCGTGGCGGCCATAGGGCACTGCCGCTGCACCGCTACTGCTACTGCACTACTGGAGCGCGACGGCTGGCGGCCAGCGGCGACATGACTAAGCCTGAGATCGGCTAACTCCTCGGGGTCCGTGTGGGTCGCATCGAGTTCAAGTTCAAGTCACGCGACCGAACACATGCGCGATAAAGCACTGTCGTCGGGGGATGCTCGCGCCTTCCCAGGTGTCAGTCATGTAATCATGTGTACAAACTTTCAGTAATTTGGTTAGACATATTGGTAGTTTACTTCCTTTTCGAAAGAAAACGAAAACTGCCGGATCGATGTAATCGATGTAAGCATGTAATCCTGTCTACAAAATTATGGTCGAGTGACTGACCCTCGGCGCCTCCACATCGGCACGCGCTGCCACAGCATGATTATTATCAAAGACATTCTTCGAATGTTCAGAGCTTTTGAGCGCGAAGCGTTGGAGCACTAGTCGATTCGAAGGGTTCGCTTAGGTCGAATAATGCACGCAACTTAATCGCTCGCAGATATGCCATATCGATTTCCGTGACAGTCGATTCGATGTGTGTTGTTCGAAGCCTGTAAGTTTTGAACTTTTAAAGTAGTTTTGGGTCTGCGAGGTATTGCAGTACAAGCTCCGGTGCACCATAACCTACCCTCAATACCGCATTTTAAAAGTACGGTCGCACAGGCTAATTTATTGGCCAGGACACCTGTAGTGCACCGTACTGTTTTGATGCACGGCTGGCGACCCAGTGAGAAATTTATCGTAAACGAGTACGAAACGATGTCAAAACTATATCGAAAGGATCAAATTCATCGTCGTTTCGAAACGATGTTGGACAGAAGTCGTAAAGATTTTGGAGAGAGTGATTCGGTCTTTCCGACGTTATGTCTCACTGAGTTGGGGCCCAGTGAGAACTAAAACGTCGATTTTCCCTCGATGAGCAGAATCGACGTCAAATCTCCAGCGTCTTGTCCACAAAATCGACAGATTTTCGTAGTTCGACATCGATTTGTCGTACCATTTCTCACCGGGGGAGGGGGAGGGAGCCATCGCTTTACTCACCTGGAGGGAAGTTCTTGGGCCTGGCGAGCTCGCGCAGTAGGAGGACGACGGAGAGGAGGGAGATCGCCGAGCCGAGCACGACCAGCGCAAACATCGCAGCCCGGCGTCGAGCAGCAGAGTGAGAGTGAGCCAGAGCGATGCGCCGCGCCAGCCCCGGACCCCGGATGTCACTGGCGCGCGCTGTGAATGGTCGAACGATCCCCCCTTCTAATGACTGCATATAATACCATTGCTATTTACGTGCAGTTCTACGTTCTACGACAAACGAATGGGTTTATGATGATTACATGCCACTGCGCTCTGCTAGAGAAAAGCTACTTTAGGCAACATTGACGATTGTGTTGAGATCAGTTTAATATCTTTTGAGGAAACAGAGTTTAACTATGGCCTGGCAACCATTGGAATCTAATCCTGATGTAAGTATATGCATAATTCTGTTATATGTCTGTGAAAAGATATGTGATTGCCGGTGTTTGCCGGTACGATGTTATTATTCATGATGCACATCTTTTGATTGAAATTATGTTGCCCTGTAGCACTCAGGTTTATCGAAATGTCGTTTATTGACAGTCGATGAACTGCTGAACCACTCTCATTCAATTTCACATAGCTCATAACCTCAAGTATAAAATAAAGTTTTATGTATGTCATGCAAGTTTGAGCTATTGATTTACGTGTATGCTCGAACTCCTTTTCTACTTTGTAACTGTTATTACTGACAACTTTTCTCTTCAAAACCATTCGAATGCGAGAATGTTCTCATCGGGCTATGTCCTTTTGTTTCAGGTGATGCGGAAGGTGAGAAGTCTGTCAACGCATTTTGTATACCCTATTCTAACATAATGTCGATTTACAACACATGAATGTGCTATTATATTTACTTCTTCGTTTCTGTATTCACAGTACATTCAGATGATGGGAGTGCCAGACAATTATGATGTGGTTGATGTTTTTGGCTTGGAACCTGAATTGCTGGCTATTCTTCCTCAACCCGTTTATTCTGTCATTTTGCTTTTTCCCTGCTCTGAGAATGTAAGTTAAATCATTCAACTAATCTGGTTTGCACCTCATCACTTACGTAGAGAATTTACAATGTGTTTCTTTGTAGTATGAGAGATTTAAGGCTGAAGAAGAACAGAAGTTGAAAGACAAGGACCAAAACGTCCCGGATTCAACATTTTACATGAAACAGTTAACTCCTAATGCATGCGGAACTATAGCTCTTGTGCATGCAGTTGCTAACTGCTTGGATGAGTAAGTTCGACTTGTTGCTGTATTTTCACTTTAAATATTTGCAACCTTTTTATGGTATGTTTTTTTTTTCTTCTCAACCCTTCTGTCTAGGATAAAACTTAAGGATGGAATCTTGAAAGATTTTCTCAAACAAGCAGCTCCTCTGAATGCTCTGGAAAGGGGAGAACTGCTTGACAAAATGGGAAGTATGATTAACCTGCATAAAGCAATTGCAGCTGAAGGGCAAACTGAGGTAAATGTGAACTCCTGTTTGAGTTGGTCCGCATTATGCAGATTTTCTGAGGTGGCCTTTTGCGTGAATGAACATTGGGCGAGCGAATAATTGAGCGAACAGCTCGCCTATGTAATCCGTACAACTGTTTGCCTGTTCATCCACGCATTTGTTCATTCTCCATGACGGTTCCTGAGAAGTACCCCAGGAATGAGATGATATTAAGGGGAGTAGCAGTGACTCACAGAACTCTGTTGCAGGCGCCCCCAGCAGACGAGGAAGTGAATCATCATTTTGTGGCTTTTGTGCAGAAGGAAGGAGTCCTGCTTGAGTTAGGCAAGTTTTTCTAACTTTATTATAAACTTTTCTGAATGGTCCCAGGATAACAAAAGTTTTGAAATTTTTCTTTTGTAGATGGTAGAAAATTTGGGCCTATCAACCATGGTACATCATCACCTGAAACATTTTTAGAGGTAAATGTTTCTTAATTTTTTTATTTTTGATCACAATGACAGCATAACATATTTACTTCTACTTTTTATTTTTTCAGGATGCCGCTAAAATTTGTAAAACCTTCATGGCTCGTGATCCTAATGAGGTGCGTTTCACCATAGTTGCTCTTTGCCGTGATTGAGTGATCTGGTCAACTGTTCATATTTTATTTTTTGGCTTGATTTAAATTTTGAAAGCTTTTAATATTCTGCCACACATTTGTTCCCATTCACTGTGTCCATACACAAATAAATTATCAAAAGAAAAGGACATGCTATGTAAACAACTTTTATTTTTAGTCTTTAAATATACATACTAACATCCACCATTATTAATGGCTTTTTTCTCTATTACACATTTCCTCAGCCTTCTCTCTAAATACCTTAGCTTGGTCCAAATCTTTGTTTACTCCTCGGCCTTGATCATAAGCTGCACTAACTTCAAAACAGGATCGGAAATTTCCTAACATGCAGCCCTTACTGAAGTACTGAAAAGCAGCTGAGAAATCTTGAGGTACTGAAGTTGTTTCTTGCCTTGCTCGAAGAATGACACCTGCATCATGGCATGAATTATGGCTAAAGTAATGGTTCATATCACAGTATCTTTTGTGTTGCTTCAGAGACTGAAAAAGAAACAACACTATAAATTTGTTTAAAATTAATAAACCACGTCTCTTCCAGCACCACCATGTACAAATTAGACCTACTTCAGGAAATCTGCGTTGATTCTGTAATATTTGAGCATTTCTCCAGCAACCTTCTGGTTCGCCTAAATCACAGGCTTTAGATGTGTAGAACAGTGCCTGCAATTAAAAGAAAAGAGGAAGCTCTAGTAAATTTTCTTACTGTTGATGTCCGAACAATATATGTGTCGTGGAAGAACCTTTTCAATGTTAGATTCACCGCCGATTTCATTTCCATCAATACATGAAACACCATACTTGTAACAACTTCGGGGATATTCATATTTTTCACAGGCATGCTTATATTGAAATATTGCTTCTTTGATCATTTTCTTCTGAGAGTACCAATCTCCAAGCAAGTGACATGCTGAAATAAGAAGAAATGACACGAAAAATTATACTTTGCTTAATGCTTTTTTTACAGCTTTAAGCTGTTGGGAATGTCCAATTAACAGAGTGTCTGTCTGCTACACACAAATCACTAGTACTACACCTTCGGCATTATTTTCTTTAAAACATGAAAAGTGGTACGTAATTCTGAGTTCCTTTAGGTAAGCATCGAATTCATCGAAAGTGTTTAGATCCTTCGTACTCATTCTGACTAAAAATTATTTTTTGAAACTAGGTTATGATACCCCCTTATGTAGCTCTAAAAGTCTGACAAGTTGGCCAACAAGATGTAACTTCTTGTGAGCATCCAAGCAGTGACTCATCTCATTTTTAGCCCTCGGCGTTGGTGGGAAGATGTTTCAATCTTTAAGCTAAGAGTAACAGGTTTCATTTAAAAGAAAAGACGATCCCAAGTGGTGAGACTCGCTCTCTTTCGGCCGGCGGAATGTTACCACTACTGTCACAACCAGCAGAAAGCCGAGAGAGTGTGTTTGCAGCTAGCAGCCTGCTAGCAGCCAGCTCACAATCACTAGCCTTTTAATTCACCGAAATACACCCCATGCGATGACTGTTCGTATCATTTGATCAACTTCTGATAAATGTATTTGGGCGCTCTCCATTCATCCATCATTCGACGTTGTGGCTAATGCTTGTGGCCTCCTGCGCCTACAACTTAAAGCAGCCGTGTTGTCACTGTCACTGTCCTGTCAATGTTGTCTGATACCGCTTTGTTCCGTGTCTTTTCGATGTTAGTGTCTGGTAAAAGACATTGAGAAATTACTGCTATTATGAGTAGTGACGGACTGCAGACGTTCAGTCATGAATAGAGCACACCTGCGGTCGAGATGGGTTCCAGAATAAGGTAAGAAAGCCGTAGTTATACTCAAACATTTTTTTATTTTTTTTAATGTATTGACAGGTTATGGATTATGAGAGAGAACACGTACTATTTAGGATTCGTCGTGATATCTTGCCAACATTCTGAGCATTGCTATTGGACTTAAATTTATTGATATCGTTCTATTTCCTTTTTTAAAAAAAATTATGGTAGGGTCTTGTCAGTACTTATTTTACTACTCTTTTTTTAATTTAAGCTATAAATATTCATTTAGCTTCATTGATAGCTTTCATCCTTGCACAAAAAAATTAGAATTTGCTTTCTACCTTCTCTAAAAATTTGCTTTTGGTGCTCAATTTTCTATCATTTGGTGTGCGAAAGTTTGAATTTTGACATAACCTTACTGGCTTTATGTAGGTCACTGCAATATTTTTTATTGCTAAAATCTACTTTCTGTCTATGTTATGTTTCTTTTTTTCCGTGTGGTTTATCAGCTCATATTCTTTTAAACTCTCTAAATAATGGTGGATTCTTACTTTTGTTGGTTTAGAGAAAATGTAAAGCACTTATTTCAGTGCTTCTGTGAAGTGGTTCAACCTCAACCTCCTGACAAAGAGCCATGGATCATACAAAAATTTCCAGAATCTTATAATGATGAAGAAATATTGAAATCCGTGCCTAAATTTGCATATCCCTGTGAGTTTAAGAAGTAAGTCTGGTTTGATTTGATGTAAGCATTTTTGTCTTTTCTCTTTTCTCATTTTAACTTCATCTTATATGCAATCCTTTTATTTCAGTACTGTTATCCAACATTTCTCATTTGTGCTGACAAGTATAGATTCAAAATGGACTTTTGGATTTTGCCGCCATGATCCCAAATCAGAAACAGCTTTGGTCCTCCTCAGCTTTTTGCCTTGGCATGAAATGTTCTATAAGTAAGTAATCAGTTCTAGTATATTTATTGGTTTAACCCAGCTGGTTCAAACAAATTGTTCAACAGATAATGAAATTCTCATTTCCAGGTTGCTTGATATTATAGGAGAAATGGTGATATCAAGTAAATCAGGAGCTGAACACTTATGGACTTTCCTGGATGCAGTTTACAATAGCTCTGTGCCTGAACAGGGTGGAAGGTTGGAAGTTCCATACAATCATGGTCTCAGCGTATGTATTCCTTGTCAATTGAAAAGAATTTGAAGAAACCTGTAGAAATGAAAACAGCAGTGAGCATCTCTAAGTGTGCCGGGCCGGAGTGTGTGGAGATCTTATTGTATGATCTCCTCAAGCATTAGAGTAAAGTGAATGTGACTAGTTGTATAATAGTTTGAGAGCTCCATTGGCATACCCTTACATCCACCTCCAGTGACAATATAAGCTGTCTTGTTATGATACAATCTCTAATTTAATTTTTACTCCTTTTTGTTTTTTTCTATTCAAGAACTTTATATATCAAGCTCCAAATCAGCTGTTGCTTCCTAGTATTCCTGAGAATGTAAGTTTGATATCAATTGTTCCCAATATTTGTATTCTCTTTTTCTGAGAATGAAACACATTAATTTTAACATCTGCTCAAATCATATCTGCAATTGTACATCAAGTTTTTAATGGATCTGAAATTTTGTTACAGCGTAATCTCATGGAGTACTATAATGCAGTGGACAGTACGAATATGATGATAATTTTTGCTTCAATGTTGTATGAGCGTCGAATTGTTTTTATATCAACTCGCCTGAGCAGATTAAGTGCCTGTGTTCAGGCTGCTAATGCTATAATTTACCCCATGAATTGGCAACACATCTTCATTCCTGTTTTACCACTTCCTCTCATTGATTACCTCTTGGCACCTATGCCATTTCTCATAGGTGTCCCAACAAGTACATTCAAGGTATAGTTGTATTTATTTATTTATATACATACAGTATTAAATCTCTAAACAGCACTACTCTGTGAAATAAGGGTAGTTTGAAAATTAACAAATGTAACATGACACAACAGTTAACAGAAGGTTTCCTTTTTTGGAATAAAAATAAAGATTGTTGCTTTTACAGCTCCAGCAGAATTTTTAAGAAGCATTTTGCTATGATTTCATTTCGCACTATTTCTTATAACATTCTTTTTTCCAGAGAGTTCGTAAAGCTGACATGGGTGAAGCAGTAATACTAGATGCGGACAGTAATACTGTTGAAACTCCATTTAATGATTTGGAGAGTTTACCATTGGATGTTGTGAATTCTTTGAAGAGGCAGCTCCGGAGTCAAATTTCTCTCGGGGATGGTGTTTCACGTGCGTTTTTGCGTGCACTTGTTCAGCTTATTGGTGGATATAGGGATGCTCTTAGATTTCATCAAGGGGAGCGCATTACCTTTAATTCAGAAGCCTTTGTTGAGTCAAGACCAACTAGTATGCAACCATTTCTAAGGAAAATCTTGCAGCTCCAAATATTTCAGCAGGTATTTGTTGTTCTATTTTCCACCTTTTTAATTTACTTAATGTAATGAAAACTCCAAATGGAGGGAACACTATTTTGTTTGCAGTTTATTGAAGAACGCCTTGACATGTTGAATGCCGGTCTCGGTTTCTCGGATGAATTTGAGCTTGAAGCTTGTGATTATTCAGACAAAACAAGTGGAAAATTGAAACAGCAATACAAGGAATGGTTGTCTACCGTAAGAAAGGAAGGTTCAGCTTTTCTCAAAAGTGTTAAAAGCAAAGCAAACCCTGCTATGAAGTCAGCTGTCAAATCGGTTAGTTACACAAATTTTAGTGAAACAAAAGAATTTTTGTTATGTATAAAGTATGATTGAAGTAATGTATAATGCTTTTCTCTGTTCTTGTTTAGGTAAAAGATCGAGGGAAGGATATGCGAACTGCTTACAAAGGCATCCGCTCAAAGCTTCGTGAGCTCCAACCACCATCAAAAGAATATTCTGGGAATGTGGAGAGAGAAGTTACTGTGCCCCGAGAACGTCCCAGCTCTGCTCCGAATTCACCATCTCAAAGAAGACGGCCAACAACACTAGCACCATTCATTAAACTCAGCCCTACAACTGCTGTGACTTACAGGAAAGATCCATCTTTGAATGGTCGTAAATCGTCAGTGCAGGAACACAGGTATGGACCTAAGATGCTGCTGTCAAAGTATAACTTAGTCCAAACATAATTAATCTAAAGTACAACCTTTCCTATCCTGTAGGACGAATTACTCTACTTTAAGTCCTGGTGAAGCTTCATGTGATTCTGCTTCACCACCTGGGTGTGGTACTCCCGGCCTTCAGTTGTCACCTATTGATACAGATCTCATGGGGGATTTACAGGAAGTAATTTTTCAAAAGTGCTCTTCTTTGACATCTGAAAGAAGAACAGATCCTTTTCTTCCACCTGTGGATCGCACAGTAAGGACCGCAGACTACTTATAACATTAGTGGGCTAATCTTTGGATTGCATTATTGAATATTATAAGCAGATCAAGATATTTTGTTGCAACAATATGTTCATACTATCATTGCCAAAAGAATATTCTAGCGTCAATACTCGGCATGCAAAGATTCCTATGCCTTTACAGAAGGAGCATGGAATATTGACAGGCGGATTCTTTTAGTGATGGTAGTGTGTTTGCCATAGTATCTGAAGTGATTTTTTTTTCTTGTCGCAGCTAAAGCCGGTTCGAAGCTTTGAGAGTTTTGGGAACAGATTTTGTGCAGGCTCAGGGACAAGCACATTTGGATTTTATCCTCAAAACTCTCTTGGAGCTTCTTGTACCTCATCTATGCCTAACTCGAGATGCGGAGCTCCAGTGTCCCCACCTGCCTCCTCCCTTGTCCCTCCAAACCAATTCGCTCCTCAGAGACTAGAATCTCAGCAACCTCCTCTTGCCTTTAGCACTCCAAAGATGGATGGTTTTACTCCAAGCCCAGATGACATTTTCACGTCCTTTGCTCAAGTGCCCTGTATCAAGAAAGCAACTTTTCCTATGTCCTGTATGCCTAATTCTCCTGCCATAGTTCCACTCGCATTACCAACTCGCCCAGCACGGCCTGTTAAGGTATGCTTAAAAAATTCATATATGTAACTTCCAGGTTAGATGTTGAAATTCTGTAGTGTTGTTTGCATTGCTTTATCTTACGTCTTATTCTACTGTTAATATTTTTAAACAACAAGAATATTGAATCTGTGCCAGAAATAACCATGACAGCTGTTTTGTGTAAATGGGTGTTTAATAGGATCTCTTATTCTTCCTTTTCCAGACTTCCCAGAGTCCTAATGATCTCATTAGGTTGGATTCCACACCAAGTTTTGAAGATTTCGATCCTTTGCTATCCAGCAATGCCTCAGGCACTACTCTGAATCATTTTAGTCCTACAAATATAAATAGCAGTAACAACAATGTTTTGTGCAAGCTTGGCACCGTAAGCAAAGAAGATGGGCTGTCTAATCCACTTTATCCATATTGCGTTCCTAAGAGTAACAATATTGCTCTTGGAAATCCCAATTTTCAATATACAACAAATGTTGTAAGTTCTGTAGGTCGCAGTTTATCTGCTCTGCCATCTGTCCAGACCTCTTGCAACAGTAACATAAATCAGCAACCTAATGATGAATCTCGGGATTCTCAGCTGTTGAAGGAGTATGGGCTTGACTTCAACAGCCTCTCAATACATAATAATGGACAGAGTCTGTCCCTGTCCCCCAAAGGCGCTGCCATCAAACCTCTTGTTACTGATCCTTTTGAGGAGGTTGAACGCTTGGCCAAAGATACACAGCAGCATCAACAAAGTATGTGGACTAAGTTTGAATGATTTAGAGGGACAATTGTTTGTGCTTTGTTCCTTTTGCAAATTTTCATTAGCAATCAACGCAAAGCAAGGAGAATCCTTCAGTTAAAATTCCATTTTTCAGATCTGTTAATTGTGAACCACATTTACATACAAGTAATATCCTCTGTGTGTCTCAGTCATAAAAACAAACAATTACTGGTAATATTATTGAGCTGGTCCCAGATTTTTTCATTATTGTGTTCCCCTACATGATTACATGATACACAAGGAAACCTTTGTATTTCCCTACTGAGTGTGCTTGTGTACTGGCATACTCCTGGCTTTGCAAGGAGGGGTCACCTCTTACTAAATACTTCCTTCACATTTTGGTGATAAATAACTGCTCTTTATAGAAAACCACCGAAAAGCTAAACTCAAAGTAAAGAAACTTTTTTGAAATGGGTATCCTGAGCAATATTGTTGATTTAACTGTTGTATGTGATTCACATCCTTGCTGCCATTTCTTTTGTTGTGTTGGTAAGCAGCTTCTGCATCTTTTGTAAATGGAGTCTTGTTTTAGAGATTGGGTAATTTTTCTTTCTTGTTTTTTTTACAGCGCAGCTTGCGCCCCCTTATGTGCTGGAGTATTTAAAAAAAAAAAAAAAAAAAACAATTTCAGTTTTGGCAGATGAGCTGGGAGAGGAACGCAGTTATAGAGCTAGTCATGTTAGTTAAGGACTAACTTTCATCTTATTGACCATAGGTGCAATTTCAGGCTGTTCAGAATCTGCGATTGTCTCTCATACATTTTAGTGTAGGAAGGCCAAAGTCTGAAGTAAAGTAGCTTTGGACAATTTTTCTGATGATTGTCTTGTCATCTGTCCTGTTCTGTCCTGTAAATTTTACAACATCTTTCAAATGTTAAAGACATTATTTCGTGATTCTGTAAAGAACAACATGGAGGAATACTCCTTTAGATTTTCCCTAGACTTAGTCGAATTTCAATCTTGCTGACTTCTGAACCAGAACGTGTGTTTGAGTTCTCAGTCTTTTTGCTTATTGAGCTACTATATCCTCTTCTTCACATGATCTTACAGTCAAGAAACTTCTCATGCCAGAAAGTATGGTACAATGAAAGTTTACATACTACTTGTAATACAGTTTTCCTCAAATTTATTTTGCTTGACTTTTATTTTATTTTTTCTATGTACTTGCTTTGAGACAAGCAAGCTACTATCAATGAAGTATCTACAAAGTAAAGATTAGGTCAGGCACAAGAATGTTTAATAATTTTTGAACTGATCATTATTTGCTCAGCTCATAATATTATGCATGAGTCTAGAAAGAAAATGAATTACAAAGTCACAATCCTGTTATAGTTCTTGAGATCATTAGTGGAAGTGTGTTTTACTTTTCATCATCCCAGAGATAGCTTACTGAATGTTAATTCCCATTGTTCTACATTCTTTGTTATGGTCACAAGTTATAAGGAGCATGTGACTTCTCTGTGTGCTGTATCGATGGAAGGCCTGAACACGTTCTGAAGCACATCTAAGAGTTTTCTTTTGTCTTAACCTCACGTATAATTTAGTACGAAAACTGAGTTTTACATCACAGTAGCTGAGTTCATGAATCCTCTTTACCAGCAAATCTTAGTCCTCTTCTTTTTGTCTTGTGTTTTTCATTTTCATAGAAAAACAATGTGGCCAAAATATTTTATTTTTTTTCAGAGTAAACTGTTAAGTCAAACTAAACATATATTTATGTAAAATATTGAGATTTTTAATTAGCTCAAAATTGTGAAATGTGCCATGTAAGACAGGGTTTCACAGTTCACAGTCTGGAATTAATATTACAGAGTAGAAATGTATCGTATGTTGTGTAATTAGGAGACGAACCTATTACCTTAAGTCAAGTACTGCTTGAGTGCATTGCATTATCCAATATTATCAAATTATTTTATTTTGATGTTGTAAGTATCTATAGTTTATACCTTAACTAGGAAAAAATGTGATGAAAGACCAGTTGTGCATGTTGCACCTAGCAGCTCACAAATGTAAGTGTAAACATCTGTGGTTTTCCATTCCAATGTGTCACTTGGACCCAGACCACAGGTTTCAGAATTGATTTTTGCATTTATCTTGAAACTGGAATATATAAGGTCTTCCAAGAGCATTTTTGTGCTTAAAGTAGCATGTCATCAGCAAAGTAAATCATACCAGTGAGTGTAAATGTCATGATTTGCAATCATACTTTTAAAAATGTCAATTCAATATCTAAAAAAGCGTGTGAGGGTAGAGTGACATTGTGATATCTGATTTTGTTGTATGTTGAAATGTGTGTACACCAGTGAATGTTGGTGAAGGAGTTGAGATCTTTTCTTTTTACTGTGTTTGCTTTTCTTCACTTCTTTCATCATTTATTTTGGCTGTAGGTTTGTGCACAAACCCACGGCAAATTGCACCCCCAAAAAAATGAAGTTTGAGTGATTTAGTCAGTTCATTCCATTTTAAGTTGCCTTCCATATTTAATTGTTCTGAAATCTACAAAGTGTTGAGGGTCAGTTCTTTAACCAATCAATATCAGACCCAAAGATCTTTCACATGTACAGGCAATGGAGTGCAGGTGCATCAAATGTTATTATTCAGAATTTAATTCAATTACAGTATTTGAGACATGAAGCCTGAACATAGTCAGATATGCCTTGGAAAAGACTGTTGGGTTTGTTATTACATGCTCCTGGTGCTTCGTGTGTAATGAGTAAAGTTCGGACTGTGTCAATTTTTCGCTGACATTGTGAAGGGGTTGTATTGCTGTAAACACATCTTACAACTCGACAATTGTTTGCACTTCGAATGCCTAAACTTGTATGCAATGTTCTGATTAAATAAGAAGCACTCAGGATAAAGTGTTATTTTGAACTTCTTCTGAGATTTTTAAAAGTTTTTCGTACTTGAAATGTGGTATTTTACATATTTTTCAATTTAATATTTATGGATTACAAGTGGACAAAAATTGTATTGGGTTTGTGTAATATAAGACCTATTATTATCTATTATTGAATCTGTGATAAGCAAGACTATGTAATCAATGTATGCCTGTTTGGGCTGATTAAATAATCAATAGAGTTTTTCTATTTCATGAAGTGTGTTTCATACCATGTAAGTAGTACCCATGACTCCATCTTTTACATAAATTATGTGAAAATTGCAGTACACTCAATTAGTAAAGCAGCTCTCGACGACTATCACATTATTAATTTTAAGTTTTGTGACATCAATTGACAACAAAAATAAGCCAAACTATTTTTATTATTTCAGTGTGGTTTTGTCATATACGAAATCAGATAAATATTTTACGTTTTTATTGCAGACTGATTTAACTTAATTGGAAACAGTGAACTTCACAACTGTCATATGATGAGAGACAAAATGCAGAACCAATTGAGGTCAGAAAACGGCCTCCAACCAGCAATGAATCTCTTATTGATGTATAAAACCGATGCTCTATCTGAAAAAATTAGAATTGGAAGGCATTAGAATTTTCAAAATGCTTTCAATCAAAACTTCAGATCAGAGTTGTTTATGTACCATTGGCTGCTCTTCTGCAATTTGCCAAACTCGCACCAATGAGTCCTCTCCAACAGACAGTAATCGCCCTGAATCTGGAGCCAGATCAAGAGCTGTTATCCAACGAGCATGAGCTGCAACTTCAACTAACATAGCAGCAGTTGGATGTATACTAAAAAGGCGAATATGACCAGAGCCATATGCTGCAATTATGTTCCTACGCCAGACGTGGATGCTTGTACAAGCAAATCTGAAACGTAATCCAAAGGACTTTCAACTGTAGTTGATATCATATTAATATAACTACATCTGCCGATACATACCCATAAGAGGGAAATGTGGCATCTTTCTGGAGATGGTCCCTATTGACAGCCCATATGATTAAATTTCCATCCTGGTCTCCAGAAGCTATTGCATCCTCCATAGCAGAATCTCTGGATCCAGCAATGGCAGAGATACCATATTTGTGTCCTTTTTGACATTCAACCAATACTGCCTCACAGCTTTGATCAAACAAATGAAATACATAAAGATTTCCAACATTATTACCTGAAAAGCAGAAAATTTCAAGATTTAAAGTCGTTTTGTATGTTCCAGCTTAATGTTTTATTTTTATTTTTTCAGGTGGATTAACTAAAAATTTTAATGAAAAAAGAGTTCAGAATGCAGTAGAAAATTGTAATGATTAAAGAGAATCAAAAGTGAACATCTGTGACTTATAAAAATATTTCAAATGACTATGAGGAAATTGAATAAGTCATACCTACACAAAGAAGTTCTGAACGAATGGTAGTCATTAGCGGACTTGTCCCATCAGGAACATCTGATCCCTCCCGACAGGGGTGTGTGAAGAAGCACTTCTCAGCATTGCTGTCAAAAATTTGGATTCCCAGCGAGGAAGCAATCACAAACCACGTTTCATTTCCAAGGCTACACCACATCACCTGAAAAAGATAATAAACTTGAAGAACATTTAAAAAAAAATTGTTTACTACTTGCGAAATATTGCTTCACTGCAATATGGGTTGGGAAAACCGAAACTGAACTATGATTTCATGATTGCTAGTACTATAAAGCAAACCTGAGAAACTTGAGCAAGGATTGTTTCACCAGCTGAACTTCTTACTGCAACATATTTGGTCTTCTGCTCTTCTTTGTCTACAGGAATAATACTAACGTACCCTGGATGTATAACAGCTATCTGGTCAGCATACTTTTTATCGTTCATTTGATTCACAGCCAAGTTATTCATGATAGCAGATGCAGTACTCATCAGGACAAGTGAAGTTTCTTGACGATACATTGTAGGAGGTACATCAAAATATTTTGTTATTATTTTTCTTATGTTCAAGACTATCAACTAACATCAAAATTTACTGCAGAAAAAATTTGGAATAACACAAAATACGTAACGAATCTATATCGAATGTTCGATGGGTTCGACGCCTACAGTCCGCATCAGTTCGACAGCGAAGGAATTTGATCCAAACAAGTCCAAGGTAGTACCAACAGCGAACAGTCAAAAGCTTTGGCGGTATCGTTCGTGTTGAGTGCATAAATAAAAAGCGTTGGTTTTAAGGATTGAATGAGATACGCACGATTGAAACTTTAAGGTTTTATGGAGCTTAAGCTTTTATGAAACCATTAGATTACGGAGTTGAGAGAGTGCTATTGTGGGATTCTTTCTTTTATGACAGTGGAAGCAATGGGAGGGAAGGTCGATTACGCCCTTTCCGTGTATTGACAAAACTGCGATGCTTCATCAAACGATCAAACAAATAAAGCTTTCCGAAGATCTAAGACACTCAACCCTTCTTCAGTTCGCTCTCTATTGATGGGGTGAGGCATCAAAGGGGTTGGGGAAGGCGTTAAAACGGCGTTGAAAGAGAAACGCGAAAAGCGCGTAATGGTGTATGTCGTATTTAGTTAAGGTGCGCTGCTCCTCTACGCTGGCTTTTGCGCTGCTTCTCAGTAGCACTAGCGCCATCTGCATCGATTTAACGAACTCCGTGTCTAACACCAACGTTGCTTTGTTTTGGAGCGCACGGAGTTGCACCCGTATTTCTGATCAGAATGGGGCCTGTTTGGGTCTTTCAGATTTACATTTATTTGTTCTACGAACAGATACTACTTGATTTTTATTTTTTTGCATCTTTGTGTCTTCCAAAATTAACTTTTTTCTATCGTCTTTGGTTACATTAACTGCGCGTGTGTTGGTACCGTCTCCGGTTGGCACGAGTGATGCGTAGTGTCTCCAAAGTGTGAAAGAAGCTTGCATCATGTTGGAAAATTGGATAACTATGTGAAATGTTTTGATGATAATGAGCACTGTTTGCCGCAATTGTGTGTGTATTTACACTCCGTTAATTGATACCTTGCTGTACAATATGTGATAAGGGGGAGTGTGCTCTTTTAAGGCCGGTGCCAGTCGGTTTTGGATGGTGGGCCTTGCCCCCAGAACGTGCTCGTCTGGTCCCCAACAAAGGTACGCCGAGAAGCCGTGTTTTTCTCGTTTTCGTGAAGACAACTGTGAAGTTCTGTTCAATGCCATTTCACACAATTTGTGAATCATTGCCGTGTTTCGTCCTTTGGATTTATTCTTGTGAGTTATTCCTACAACTCTGCATTTCGGTAATCTCACCTTCAATATTTGTCCTGACGCTCGGAGCCTAAATTATCTACCTGGACCACGCTTCACGATGTAATTTATATTAAACTTTTTGGAATGGTAATTTGGAATGTAAAATGTGAAATCGTTTACTGGGTGTTATTCATTCAGTTTGAGTTTGTTCTATTGGCTCTTTGTGTGATAATAAGTATTACATCGTAGTGAGAGGTTATGTTTTGACTATTTGGACACTGTGCGTGCGGCCGGATCATAATAACATTAGGACATATCAGAAGTTTGTTTTACTTATGTAAACCACTCAGCCCTGTAATTTTATAGAAGCTTTGTAAATAGTTTTGCTTACTCTGTTACTGTGCTTTTGATATTCCTTTTCTACCATTGGAATATTTGTTATTGATAGTATTTTCCTTATTAAGTAAATTCGTAACAATCACACACTATGTCAATTCCCAACTGACCTATCAGTGGTTTTTGATACTGACATTAAGTATGACATATTCTGGTTAACCTTTTATCAGCTTTTATTTTTATTTTTGTAGGTCCTATCTCATGGATTCTCAGATTTGGTACCATTGATTAAATCACTTAAAATGGCAACAAGTATGACTTCAATGACTCCTGTACGAAAGAAGGCCATGAATGGTTCTTCAACACCTGGCAGTGGGAAAAAATCCAGAGTGTCACCGTCAGGTCAGATTTATAATGTTGGATCCCGTGTTGAAGCCAAGGATTTCAGTGGCCAATGGTCAGTGTTCTTTCTTTTAATTTTTTATTAAAAAATAAATTGTTTTGTGAGTTGTTGTATGCCTGTGTTTAAGTACAGCTTTCTTTTGTATCTCGTAGAATGGCAACAATGGGCTTTCTTATTCCTTGCCTTTGCATTCTAGGTTTCCTGCTGTAGTGTCTGAAGTTGATCTGGAGGAACGAGAAATTCTGATTCATTTCGACAAATATGATGAGTGGATGCCAATGGACAGTCAACGTGTTCGCCCATATAAAGAACCAGAGTAAGTTCAGTGTTTCAATAATGCAACAGTTTGGAATTTTTATTACAAGCACAGTTGAGTTTTATGCACAACTATCTGCCATAGCTGTGGCTTAAATGTGATATTTTGCTCTGAGGCACACAGATCTTAATGCTTTGTGGGTCCTGTGGGCAACATGAAATGCTCCAGGCACACTCATTTTATTAAAGATGTAATTCTCTTGATATCTTTAAATAGGAAGTTAATTTGTTGTCCTTAAAAATTCAAAAGTATGGTTTTTCTTCAAGTTTTAAATTTTACCCAAAACTTTATTTTGGTTGTTAAAAATTCAATTTTTGATGCATTCTATTGTGAATTGTGGACTCGACAAACGTAACTGAAGTTTTCGCTCTGTGGAGCATTGTGTCCAAGAATCAGAGGCAACATAGGATTTTTGAAGTCTATGGCTTCAGTATTGCTCAGTTTTGAAGATAAATCGTCAACATACCCTTTAATTTAAAATAATATAGACTGTATGATATTTAATGAACATAAATATGTGCATGGGTACACTGTGTGCTGGAAAGTCTTGAGTTTAGCTTTGGAGGGACACCAGTCAATTCTGCTTAATGTCATGCAATTAAATTTATGTTACGTTGTTTACAAGTGTTATTAAATATTGATTACACTAATTGCATACTTGCTTGACTACATTAAATCACAAGTTCCTGTGAAGACATTTGATTTACATTGTGAATAGTAGACCAGATGCTTTAGTTTTTGTGTCTGTAGTAAATTTTACCTGTGCTATATCTCCTCTCCATATGTTATTTTTAGTGCATTTGTAATAAATTGTTAATATGTATCTCAAATAATTCTGGATTTTATATCATCAATTGTTTATTGCCTTCTGTTTTCTTACATCTCCTTCAGCTTTAGTTTAATTTTAACCTTTCTTGGATGTTTCCAGTGCTTCAAGCCTCTATTCTACAAACATCAACCAAGGCAGAATTACTGCCATGAACGGGCATTACTTATCAGAGTGAGTGTTGGTGTTTGCTTTGCTGAACCGGCTCTACGCTGGATTAGAGTATATTGTCTGGGATCCTGTGCTTTTGATTTTATGGTTAAATTACTGCTAAGCCTTTTCTGGGTTTTCTGTCGTAGCTCCTTTTCCAAACTCTTGGTAATAATGGCAGTTTCATCTTAAGCTTCTTATTTTGAAAATACACTCACATCCATGGCACAATTTTTTCATTTAATTTGCTAATATTTGCAATGCTGCTAGATCAGTGCGGGTGGAAGTTCTTATGAAGGGTTGTACCCACTCTGTGTTACCATCCGGGGTGGGGGCTGGGTTTGCGCAGTAAATATCTACAGCATGGCGAAATAGTACCGTCGGGGATGGGGCCAAAAGGAGTATAAAATTGGTGATGTTATATGGATACAACTCCTAACTAGTATTGTGTGTGTCCATTTAATGGATACAACTTCTAACTAGTATTGTGTGTGTCCATTTAAGGAAATAGCCAGAGTGATTCTTTTAATTTTTATTTTTTGGGTCCAAAAGGGCAAGAAGCAATGATGCCTTTCCATGCTTACTTTCGCCAAACCCATCTGTGTAACTGAAATGATTTTTTGTTGTAGTCACTAAATGATCTTTCAACATACTAACTGGGATTTTAAATTGCTGCTTGCGTTTTTCTTATTTTTCTTCTAAATTATAGTATGTCTGGAAAATAACTCTACTAGCAGAGAGTTTGATTTGATTGTAGAGTATTTGCCTGCTGCATGAGAAAAACTTAAGTCCAGTTGAGGCTGTCACCTATTTTGGTAAATAGCACACCGGTTGCATTGATATTCACACGGCAAAATTTTTAATATAAGACAGTCAAAATAATTGCATTTTTGCTGTCACACATTTCAAAAAATATGCTTTTAAGAAAGTTACTCTTGAAAATATGCAAAGCAAACTGAAGTGGACATAAAACAGTTTCTGCTATTGAGTATAATCTGTATTGTTAATTGCTGTTAGTATTAGAAAATATGGTAAGTGCCCTCAGAAATCACTCAAAAGTTGGTAAAGGCATAAAGGTATCTCACTTTTTGGAATAAATCTTTCTTCTTCAAAAAAAATATATTGTATGCTAACCTATTAGATGAGATCAACTGATCCTGTTATGCACTTGTTCAATAAGTTCTCCAATGTTACTTCATTTTTTGACCTTCAATGCGCTGGATTGAAAAGAGGAAGAAAGGAAAAAGTGGTGAGTGGGGGGGAAGTAAAAACCTAAATCTAGGACTGAAGGTCATTGCCTCCTCTTCTTTCTTGGAGTCTTATTATGAGATGTTGGCTGCACCTGTGTGTTCTACATATGCTGATATATGTAAACTTGATAAGCTATTATGTTAATGATTTGTTCTCAAACTTTATTGGCATATGAGCTAAATGAGACTTGTAACAGTTGTGTAGGAAGAGGTTGCAGCAGAGGGGAGGGGGAGGTTGCTAAGCCAAGGGTCAGCTGCATTTTTATCACTTTTCAAGTTTGTCCAATCAGATCAAACTCAGCCAGAGTGCCCACCCTAATGGGCCACGTTAAAAGAATTTTGAGTGGCGTAACATGCATTTTTGGTTGCTATGGTGACATTGAATTTTCCATGACAACGGTGATAAGATCCATTAGCTGTCATTGTGGCCCCTCTTCACGTACGCTCCGCGAGTGTATTCTCAGATTCAGCATCATGAATAACGCCCAATTAACGTCCCTATTCTATTTCAAGGATAATAAATGTCCTACTAATCAAACTATCGCTCTTTAACGTGTCTGATTCGTGTTAGATTTGAGGTTAGGGTGCGTTGTTGTTGTTGTTTTGCCATTTGGTTGTGGGAGCAGTAGCCATAATAGTTACTTCAGCGATGTCTGACAGACGAGCTAAATTGAAGCAGAGTCTCGTTTCAGATTCTGAAAGCCTATCTCCTATTGGATCTCTAACAGGGAGGTAAATTCATACCAGCACCAAATTTGTCTATTTTCGCACACTCGCGTATCCGTGGAGAGAGAAGTCCCGCTGCTGTATTGGTGGGGTATCATAACCTGGTCTATCGGGATTGATATATGTAAAATCGCATTTTCTGTATTGATATTCGCTTAAATCTACATATAATAATAATGTTTTGTTTTTAAATCATGGCTTTGCTGATTTTTGGCGGTGGCGTTTCGTGTTTTTCTTGGTAAAAAGTTCGGTAATGTGGCAATTCCAGCATTGCTTACTTGGCTCCATTGTGCAGGTTGTCTGCACACGGAACTTCACTTCTCGGGAACTGCACTCGTGAAGTGATTCGGTATTATGTTAATGTTTGTCAGGAATTCTGCTTGTAAAACCGGCATTTAGTAGATGAAAGTCTCTCTAGCAGTGGGAGTTATTGCTGGTTGTAGTGGATTGGCTCATACATCCTTAGTTCAGACATTAAATTTTGATGTTTGAAGTGAACTCAAAAGATTACTTCTGTTATTATTCATCCTGTTACCTTCATGTGATTCAGTATCGCTATCCATAAGCAATATTTAAATTATTGTTTCATAATCCATCCATTTTGTTTCAGACCTAAACCTGTTGAAAGGCGATTCAAAGTTGGGGAACAGGTTATGGCTGCTTGGACTAATAATCGCAAATATCCAGCAAAAATTGCTAGTCAAGAGCTGAATGGTAAGTTGATCTTTATTTTGAAATGTTGAATCCAGAGTTAAGTAAACATTGCAGGTATACGGCTACAGTAAAAACTTAAAAATTTATTGAGAGTTACGTTTTTGAAAATAAACCAGTTGCTTCAGTGTAGGTAGTACGCTCCCTCTCATTTCATTTTTGATTCTTTCAGATTGGTATGAAGTTATTTATTATGATGGATTTCGTAGGTCAGTAAAGGGCAGCAAGATTTCTAAGTTGAAAGATCGTGATCAAGTGGTGAGTTGTTAATTGCTCCCAACTATGTTTTTTGTAAGGTGTTTATCTTAATGTAAATATTGTTTTTGTTAGGCAAAGCATCAGATGAGCTTTTTGAATCAGGGACCAGCCAGCCAGGGCAATCTTCACCAAATTCAGCAACCACTCATGCACTATCAGCATCACTCCACCATTCCTAATCAACTGAAGACTAATTCTAATGGCAGCATGAGTGCTGGAAATTCTCTCACCCAGTTTAAACTTAATCCTCAACACCAGCAAAGTCAGCTTGAGAAACAATTGTTGCAGTCCAACACTCCTCATTACTCTTCGTACCACTCGACCATCAATGGTTTGATGCCTGTGGATGAGAATATTGGCACAAAAGAGCAAAGAAGGGAAAGAAAGCGGAAGCATAACATAAAAGAACTATTTTCAACCAAACGACCAAGAGGGTCTGAAAAATTAACATCTTCATCCAAAACCCGTTTGGACAAGAAGTCTGCAACTGATGGTATTGCTGACCCCTCTCTGTCTGGTATATCTTCTCATGACATGATCCCACATTCTCCTGGAAATGGGCCTCTCATGGGAGTTGACCCAATGCTCCCTGCCAATCCTTTCAAGGTAGAAGGCCTGGCAACCTCATCCATTAGTCATGATGTTAATGACAAGGCCAGTTTGGACTCTGGGCTTACTGAACTAAAGAAAAAGCGAAAGAGAATTAGGAAAAAAACCAATGGTGAGGGTTATTTATTACTCACATAGTCACATGAAATTACTTTCTGTAAAACTCTGTCTCTAAAGTACAAATATTATTTGCAGAATCTATTTCTGACTCCAGTGAGTCAACCTCTCTTAAAAGACCAAAAGCTCTGTCTTCTGATGATGATGAATGCAGTATTCAGTGGACTAATGGAGAACCTGAGGGCGAAGCTGCTTATGTTATTGAAAGTGCCGAGGGTATGTCCAGTCATATTCCTCAACCCTTTTAAAACTAAGATTGAAGTTGTGAGTTAGGGATTGCTTGTGATGCAGATGCAATAATAGCTGATTGCTTATTGCAGTCTGTTGCTGTTCTTGCTCTGGAGAGTTATGTGAATAATTTTTGTTTCAAGAGCAGTTAAATACAGATTGGCCAACTTTTTCTTTTTTGCTCTCATGCAGGTCTGAGAAAATCAATAATTGTCGATGATCGAAGGTTGCCTGTTGGCTGGAGCAAGCATGCCATACGTCGGCAAGGTGGAACATCAGCTGGAAAATGGGATGTATTCCTAGTGAGGTTCGTGGTCTTCCCTTGTATGTTGTAGCACCTCCATGGTTTCTTTCTTGATGTAGAATCTCTATATTTCTTCTGAACCCAGTTTTCTTATGTGGTGACATCTTTGACTCTATTAGATTGCCTTATCTTTTTTCGGAGACTACAATCTTGTACACAAACTTACACTCACCTGATAAACAATACACTCAAATTGTCGAAAATTGGAAAGGTTGGGCAGCATAACACTTCTTCAGGTGTGAAGTCTAACTGTCAATGTCAATATTTCAGTCCAAGGGACGGACGCAAGTTCCGTTCTCGCAACGAACTTCGATCATACCACGATGAACGTGGACTCCAGTTCCAAGTGGAGCGTTTTGATTTTTCCCTTGGTCGCAAAAAGATGTATCGCCAGAAAGCTGCAGCAGCAGCCAGGGCAGCTGCACAAGAAGATAGGTGAGGGACGCATCATGCTCTATATCACCTGAATACTGTATGCTGCTCCTTGCTTCTTCCTGCGCTTATTTTCCAACACATTCGGGGGTTAACAGTTCAGTACAAATTAAACCATGTCATACATATATTAAAACACTTTCATCTGTAGTCTGAGAACCAAGGGGAAAGTTTACCTCTTTGAGATCCTGTGACATCTCTCAAAGAAATATGCCATCCTCATGCAGTTGCATCACATTCTTCTGTTGCTCCATTCATGAAGTTGCATATTTCATACTCTTATTTTATCTTATCAAAGGCCAATCAGTAAAGGACCCAGCTTTCCAGGTGTCTTTCAGCTGCTGTAGGAGCATGTGATGTCCCATACTATAAAAGGTATGTTTTACTCTCTCTGAAAGATGCTGAATCTCGTTTTACTTTTCAGATCTGACAACTCACCATCACCTTCTCCAAATCAGAGCACTGATGCACCAGGCTCACCTTCATCTGTTGGTCACTCAGTGCCGCCATCTTTACTTCATCCTCCAGCACCTCATTCTATTACACCCCAAGTTTCGTCCCATGGAGTTCAGCGAGTCAAGACTCTTCTCCCTCGACGGACCTCTTCTAGTGGTTCACCTAACCGTAGAATTATGTCACCCCCTCCCCCTCACGCAGTGACTCCTCAGCCAGTAGTTTCAGCAGCACCTACTCTTGATGCTTTGAACAAGAAAAGTTTATCGGCTGGTAGTGATGGTTACATTTGCCCTAAAGATGGATGTGGAAAGAGATTTCGGAAAGAGAACTTATTGCAAGTGAGTAGATTATTTCAGTTTTTTGTGCATTCCTAATTTGATCCTAGTATTGTTGACCTAATGTAAAATTTTACCTTCAGATGCACATCAAGCATTACCATCCTGAATACAATGCTTTCATGGGCTCTACTCCGAATGTTGCTGATCTTGCATATGCTAGAACAGTTGGAGAGCCTGTTACGGAAATGCCCAGCAGAAGCAGACCTGGACAAAACTCCTCATTTATGGAAAAAATTGAAAAAATATCTCGCATGGAAGCTCATCGGAAAGCAGGGGGGGGAAATTCAATTACAGGAACTGAAGTTCCTAGTAGTCTTGAAGCCAAGTCCCCAACATTAGGACAGTTATTGAAGAAGGGGTAAACTAAAAATTATTTTCAAAATTTTCTCGTAAATTTAAAATTTATATACTTATTTTAAATTCTTCTCTCTTTATTTTCACAGTCCAATGCGCAAAGATTCTCTGGATGGCACCACTGCAGCAGCTCAAGCAGCAGCAGCATGGATGGTCGAGACTGCTAGTGACTCTAACATATCTCCACTGCCTGACACTTATAGAGATAAATCAACTCATTTATCGCACCCATCATGTGCAGATGGTAGTTTCAGAGAAAAAGTTGACAGCAATAGTAGACCTCTGTCTAGATCTACAGAGTAAGTTATTTAGCTGTGGAAAATCTTCTAAATATGTGTAATACATTCCTTAACCACTTTTATTAATAAACATCAACAGCTGTGATCAAGAGACACTTAATGAGCATAATGGAAATCTTAGTCCATGGAAAGGAGGAAACAATGAAGGGGTGATATCAGCTAGTGCCTCTTCTAGTCCTCTTACTGCTCAGCAACCTCCATCTTATTTCTATTGCAAAAAGAAGAAAAGTCATGGCTCCGTGGAGAAATTAAATTCTGAAACACAGAGTAAGTGGCTGCATGTTAATCATAGCGTTGTTGAGTGGTTGCTAAATTTATCTTTTTGATTTTATAAAACTTGTAGTTAATTTAATGTAGGAAGTAGTGTGCTGTTCCTCCAAGAACAACATGATTGAATGCCCTGTTTCCTCTATTGCAGAGCCTGAGGAAGGTAAACCACCATCACCTCCAACAGAACACTTGCGACGAGAAGAGCTCATAAACTGCACTTGTGGTTTTACTGAAGAGGATGGACTTATGATACAGGTATGTACTGTAAAGATTTCTTCATATCCTTTTATGTAAAATTTTGCTCTGTTATGGTATTTATGTGAGATGTTTCTTTTCAATATGTTTCAATAATGTGAAATATCTTTGTTTGCAGTGTGACTTGTGTTTGTGCTGGCAACATGGTCTGTGTAATCAAATCGAGAATATTGAAGATGTGCCACAGAAATATGTCTGTCAAATATGTCAAAATCCTGTTCGGGAACGAAAGAGTCGTCATTTCATTCATGACCAAGATTGGTTGAAGGAGGGGGTTCTTCCAAGGTAAGTTTCTGTTTTCATAATTTTGCGTTTGGCAAGTTTCCAAACTAGGCTGAAAGAGAGCTCATTATGACTTTTCTTTTCCAGTTTATCATTTACTGTCAAGGATACTGAAAAAGTTCAACAGCGTGAGGATATTCTTAAAAGGTCTCATGACCTTTGTGCTTTACTTCTACATACTCAGAAAGTTATCCATAGCCTTCGAGTAAAGATGCACATTGCAGAGTAAGTTATTTCACACATCTGGAGTATATTTTTATTGACACTTCACAAGTTTGAAGTACAGAGAGGTAAAACTGAGGTTGTCATCTGTGCAGGCAAAAGGATCATCCCAAATTGTACCTCTGGGCAAATTGCTGGCAGACAGAATCAGAGGGATGCCCTACCCCACCTTCTTCTCCAGCTCAATCAATGGATCAAAAGCAAGACCAATTTGGTAAGTTTCTGGAACACCCATTTTTCCATTTTTGTAACTGGTTTTGTAAGTGGGTGCTTGAGACAGTATTATTTGCACTTAGACTTCTTGTAAAGTGTAAGGGTCAAGGTTTGAAGAAAAACAGGCTTGCATGTATTTCGCTTATGCTTTTAGGTGATTAATTTGAGTTATTTTCATTATTTTTCTTTTCCTTCTGCAATTATGTAGTGTAATTTAATATTTTTTTTAAATCTTGTGTAGTGTTGGCTTGACACAAAAGTTCTCACTAACAATTTAGCACAGCCTCTATTTTATTTAGTGATAAACAATTGCATGCTTCCCATACAAAGGTATTGTATGTTGTGAAGCTGTAAAAATGATGAAAGACTACTAACAAAAAATCATCTGTGAAAGTACATTCCTTTCTGTTACTTCGATTTGGTGGTTTAGGTAATATTTATCAAGTGTTAAAGCGAACTGTATAATATTTGTCATAATTTATTATAAGTTAGGAAGACTTCAGTAGGCGTGAGCCTACTGTGCATGAGTTCAAAAGAATATTTGGGTATTTGTAAGATGTCTAGAACATTTCCAGTTTGTATCCTTTTACGACTGACATGTAATATTATTGTAGGTCTACCCTTTAAAAAATTCTCTCATGCAGTGACCACCTATAGACTAGCCCTACAAGGAGCCATGTTCTTTTTCTGGCAGTCATTTATTTTTATTTTTGTTCCTGGTGTGTTTTGTTTGTTAGTGCAGACCGAAATTTGAGGAATATCCTGGTCGAATGCCAGAGAAAGTCAGAATACAATTATTATTTCGGACATTCGCTAAAATTAAAAACAATCGGTCAAGGATTCTATTATTATTATTTTTGTTAGCGAAGTTCAGTGAGAGTCAGACAATTTTTTGTTCCCTAGCACGGCGTTTTACAGTATGATTGAACGTGCGATCCCCTGAGCATCCTCGCGCTTCTCACAGAAGTGCTTGACAACAACCTGTACCGTATAGGCACCACCAGGGCGTCCTGAAGCGAGCCGTCGCGAGGAGTCATATTACGGTTCAAAGTTCAAGATGCTCCCCGAGAAAAAAAGCTAGCCTTAAGGCGTGCTTAAGGACAGTGTTAGCCGCACGAAGTCATTCCGGGGGTCAGCGGGTCAGCTGCAACTGCCCTAAGGCGTGCTTATTAGGACAGTGTCAGCCGCAGGAAGCCATTCCGGGGGTCAGCGGGTCAGCTGCTACTGCGAGACTAAATTTTTTACTTACTTTCGCCGATCGTTTTCAGTGATTCTTGCATTCGCCGATTCTATTTTAGCAAATGTCCCAAATGAAGATAAATTTCTGATTTTGTCGTGAATTCCCCGGCGAATCCGGACATTCGCCGATTTCGATCATTTGCCGTAACATATATAAGATGCACTTCATTATGTATGTTTTCTTGTGCATAATTAGCCGCTCCTTAGACCTAACCATTTACATTATGCCTCATCCTTAGTTATGTCAATAATTAATTCATAACTAAGTATTTTTAAAATTTCATTTTAGCCATTAAAAACGCAGTTTTCATTTTCTGAGAGCTTTTCTGTGTCATTGAAATGAGTGTGAATCACATACTTTTTTCATAGATCTTGTTTCTAATTTTAATTGACTTGCATAATATAAACTGAAACCGAATGAAAAATCAGCGCTGCTTGTTATGTATCTCAGAAGACAAAGTTTGTGTCAAGAGAGCAGCACAAAAGTCTTAACTCTTATAAATTCTAGTCTAAATAGAGGGAAGTTTGTTGACATAGAGAATGTGACAGGTGTCGTGGGGAAAGGCAAGAGCCTGCTACAGGAGGCATTGCTAAATGGCAGTCCCCACCAGCAACAGCAGCAGCATCTTCTACAGCAGCACCAATCCGTGGGTGAGTTTATTGCCCAGGAAGGAAACAACTATTGGTCTCGCTACTTTTTTGTTTCGTTTAGGAGTTCAAATTTTCACTGAGAGAATGAGTTATTAAAACTCAGTATTCTGTTAACAATAGTATGTTATTGGTCTGCATTAGAGCAATGAGCTTCTAGAACTGCAGCATATTGGTCATTGATCTCAGTTTTGTGTTACAAAGTGTACGATTCACTCCTGTTTTTTAATTTTATCACATCTTGAAAACTTTTATGTTAGTGCTTGAAGTTGAACTTACTGCTTTTGTATCACACCAATGTGTTCTTGTTTCATAGTTAAACATGCTGATGCATTAATTGATTACTTTCCCGCTGTTTTAACACCAGTTGTATGGTATTACTTAACCAGCTTACACATATCTATGCATGTGTGACTTTCATGTTTTTGTCTTTCTCTGTAGTGAATTGTTAAATGTGTAGATAGTATGGAATGCTTTCTCTTTTGGATGATTGGTTGGTAGTTAGTTTAGATTGCTTTCTTTTTATTTTATTTTTGTTAAGTATGTCTCAATATTTATTTTGAACACGACCTCAAAATTTTGTATAAGTAGCAATAATAATTTTTATTCAACTTTCTTTTTTTTAAATTTTTTGATTGTTTATTTCTGGATGTTTTAAATGACGTAATGAAAGAAGTTCAAGACACATCTTCTCTTGTTTTCTTCTTATGTTTACATCTTTACTTTGAAGTCGATTATTCAATGCTTTTCCCCTTTCGTTTACAACAAAGTACTACATTATCTTTCTGACATTTTATTTCAATTACCTTTTTTTGCGTTTCACAGATGCGCCGAGAGCTCCCCAACCCGAAGCTCCAATTGATCCTGGCGAATGTCGGTTGAAACTTCTTGATCATATTGAACATTATCAATCTTTGATAGATGAAAGATTGACTACATTGGAACAAATGATTGATGGTGAGTCCCATGGGTGTATCTGTTCCCATTAATTCATCTGCTTTTTCCTCATTGTTACTAACTCAAGCATTCTTCAATATCTCAGAATTGGAGAAGGAGGACCCCTCTCTTATGGACTGCAAACCATCTGAGGCTGTTATGACAGCAGTACGGGCAAGGAAAGGTGAGGAAAGAAAATGTTAAATGTCTTGTTTATGTTTCTAGCATTCTCGCCATAGTTTCCAATATTTATAGATGTTCATTGTTTTTTAGGATTGGATTCAGATGAACCTGATCAAACAGAAGATGATGCCTCATTGGATTTCTTCCCCCAAACAAAAGAGACTGTTCAGATGGTCTTGAGGGACCTGATGAATTTGAGAAAGATATCTAGTTTGTGTTGATTATCTCGGTTTTGGAATTCGGTGTATTGAGGATGTAGATTTCTTGTAAATAAGTTTGATGTGGAACAGTGTTGAAAATTCTTAAATATTTTACATGATATAATGTAAAAATCATTGTTTATATTATTTTATTTTTCTTGATATAGTATGTGTATGGAACTGTACCAAAGATTGTTAATAGTGGAGAGTTGAACCTGTACCGATGTAATAATATTCAATAAGAAGTTTATTTGTACAAAGTATATTTACAAATGGAATTAAGTTATTAAAAATGCTTTTTCTACTCATCTCTGACTTTACTTTGTGCCTCATATCCAGATCAAAAGATTCAGATTTATATACTAAATTACATGACATGGGCTGATTTCAGTAATAGATAACAAGTTTAATACTAATGAAGGAACAGATTAAGCTTATAAGCAAAGGTACAGACTCGAAAATCTGCTTTTTAGAACTCAAATAGCAACAATAACGACCAGCAAGGAGACGAAGTTTTTCGAGAGATATCTGTCTGAAGGCAGAAAAAGCATTCTCGAAGATAAGGGTTTGGAAGTGGACCACTGCTGTTGGATTCAACGGCAATCCCGGTGAGAAATGGAGATCGAATCGAGCCACCATTTCTCACTGGTATGCAGCCTCGCTATCAATCGGTTCATGGAACCGACGGAACAGTACTAATGCTGCGACTCGCCGCAAGAGGCGAGACCGAAGTCGAACCTCCGGTTGCTCTCCATGAGATATCTTAGGTAGGAGTGTTACTCCCAGTTAGTACCTGCCGTCCCGAGCTAGGGCGGAGTGCTTTGGGAGCGAGCACATTAGTGGTGCGATCTACGCGACGATTCGCGAGAGCACCAAGTGCTTCTCAGTTCCAATTGTGCGCTCACACTAAAAATGTAAGTATTGACATATGACGATTGCTCATTTATGTCTGCCCCGCTAGCTTCCTTAAATCGGCTAATTTTTATTTTTAAAAATACGAGGTGGCCGGGCGCGGTGATACGGCGGCGCCTGTCGAATGCATTAGTAGGTGGGGAAAGTTTTCCCACTCGCTCGCTGACATCAATTAAGTCGGTACTTAACTTACTGCGGACTTTTCCAGGTCGAACACCTGTCTGGTCTAAGGAACTGGTCAAATCAAGTCAGGGTGACCTCATTTCGTAGTTAACGTGACTTTTGAATGACGCGAAGACTTCAAAATGACTACCGATTTTGAAATTTAGTCGGCACTGCTATACTTCTACAGAACAAGATGAGTGATCGCCTGCGCCAGGGTTTACGAGCCGCGAGTAGCGCGCACCCGCCAATGAAACGTGCAACTTTCCTTGTCGAGGATCTTCCCTTTATTCATATGTACTCGAAGTGGAGATCAGAGGAGGTTGCAATAAATCTACTACCGGTATAGGATACCTAGACAGAACACGGAACTCAGTTCAGTCGTACGTTGTTGGAATGGATGGGCCGACAATGTATGCGTTCTACACATCGCCACTTTGTGCCTCCGCGCCGCGCCGCGTCCTCTCTTATCAGTCTGAATGTGCTCACTTTACAAACCAGCGTCTGTCTGATTTATGACGGCAGCACGCTGGGCCGGGACACGCACCTCCGAGTGCGCCGAGAGTCCTTATGCGCTCCTAAGCTCACCGGAGGGAAATTGACAAAATTAGAAGATGAGCACGCCGTTAACTGAACTTATGTCAGGAACCACTGAGAACCAATATATCGTGCTCACTTTCCTTAATTTTGTTATTCAGCTTCAGGCGAGTTCAAGCTGTACTAAAGAATTTTTTCTGGGGTGGGCGAACTTGGAAGAATTTGGAAAATCTTGGACGAGAATTGAATAGTACTGATAAATTGTATACAGCCATAGTTATTTTTATTTATTGTTCAATTTGTTTAGGTCTGCCAAGCAGGCATATCTTAGCGAAGGACACGCGGAGGCACGGTTGCCAGAGTCAGAGATTCTTCTACAAGACAAAACTCCTGGGCGCACAAGGTAGACGACTCGTCTGTATTCTTGGTCTTCTTGAGATCCACTGTTGACGCAAAAATTCTGTAAATTGGTTGGAATGTGAAGATACCAGACGCATTTAATACCTCCTTCTGGAACAGAGACTTACCGGTACATAAGGACGAAAAGGGCGATCATGACTGGCAGGGTGCAGGAAACCTTGGGCAACCCGTGAAACATCCTACGTCGTGAGTATCCCCTGACCTGCGTGGAGCAGGTCAGAGTCGTGGAGAGACCGAGATTCAAGCGCAATAATGCTTCACTTTATTGATCATCTCGTCGCGATTGCATCCCCTTTCTCTGTTTCGTTTCCAGTTACACTGAGACTATGGTACACCTGATTAAGGCCAATACAGGTTCCGGAACTTTTGCCATGGGGGACGCCATAAAAAATTCAGGAATCGTCGCCGGTCCTCTTCTCCTAGCCTTCATTGGCGTCGTCTGCGTGTACGCCCAGCACCAGCTCGTGAGTGGCTCCAATGTGCAAACGAGGCCCCAAGCGACATCACGTTGGAGTGAGTGTCGGAGATCGAATCGACATCGTTTTGTCGTCAAATCGACGTGATTTTCGTCGAAACGACGTCGAATCGATATCAAATCGGCCCACCATTTCCCACTGGGTACCGTGGTGGACAGATTGTGAATAGTTGTAAATGTCTGTTCATTGAACTCATATCCTAAGTGACCATGATCGCGAGATGTTTGCCTTCTTTGACGTGACCTTGGAGAATTAATCAAACACAATAACTGGCGACGTGTGGAACGCATATATTGCCGGCCATCCATTCCAGATGCAGGCATCGGCGGCAGCCGCCAAGCGCCTGGGGCTGCCCCGCCACCCGGACTACGCGGAGACGACGCAGTTCAGCTTCGAGATGGGGCCGAGGCCCTTCCCGCGGTGGGCGTCCCTGGCCAGGAACACGATCTACGTCTTCCTCGTTGTGACGCAGCTGGGCTTCTGCTCCGTCTACTTCGTCTTCATCGCCTCCAACATGAAGCAGGCGAGTCCGGAGTCCGGCCGGCCGAGGCCCCTGCCATCAGCAGACTGGCAACCTGCGGACAGGCGAGCGCTTGGGTTGCCTACTCACAGGCGCTCCGCTCCGCTCGCCTCGGGAGCGAGCAGCCTCTGCTCTGAGTGTCTTGTCCTTGAAGTAGCTGTTGTTGCAGCAGGTTCTGGACCAGTACTTCCCCGCGCTGGACGTGCACGTGTACATGGCCCTGGTCTTGGCACCCATCCTGGTCGCCAACTGGGTGCGCTCCCTCAAGTACCTGGTGCCCTTCTCGCTCATCTCCAACGCCGTCATGTACACCGGTACGCGCACAGCTACTCTCATTGTCAACATAACGTTCCGCTTTTATGCACCTTTGCATTTGGTCAGTGAGAATGGCTGTAATATTGCACTTATGCTGCGTGCTAGTCGGCGTTGAAAGGTGCGTATGTGGACGGCTAGCACCTAAAGGCGTGCCGCGGGGCCGAACACCTTGCTTCTATAGTGCAACCATAACCCCGTGCAAGATTTACATGATTTCACACGGGGCGGCGCGGGAGGGGAGGGGAGGGGAGGGGAGGGGAGGGGAGGGGAGGGGAGGGGACGGGCGGGGGCGGAGGCGAGCTCAGTTAGTCTAAGTTCCTCTGTCGCACACAGGCATCGGCGTCACGCTGTACGTGTGCGTGCGGGACGGGCTGCCCCCCGTGTCCGAGCGCAGCCTCGTGGCCGACTGGACGCGCCTGCCTCTCTTCTTCGGCACGGCCATCTACTGCTTCGAGGCCATAGCGCTGGTACGAGGAAAGAGCAGAGCTCAAACAACATTACAAAAGATTAAGTTTCACCTTCAAAATGTAGAAGATGATTGTGAAGTACTTTCGCTTTCAGTCTCTCGCCACCGCACCTCCATCCTCGATCCTCAACACCCCCCCCCCCCCCCCCCCCCCCACCCCCCCCCCCCCCCCCCCCCCCCCCCCCCCCCCCCCCCGCCCAAAAAAAAATGTCGCTGACGCATTATTTTTTATTTTATTTTTATAAAACTGGATAGTATTTTCCGTATGTTTTGTCGTTATTGTTACTGAAACTTCGTAACAGACAATGCCTCTGAGGAATGAGATGAAAGATCCAAATGATTTTTCGAGATCGTTTGGCGTGCTCAACGTGGGATCTGCGCTGATCGGCTTGATACTTGTGACCATTGGCACTGTCAGCTACATGAAGTTCGGCGAGGACATCAAGTCGCTTATCCCACTCAACTTCGACGAGAGTGACATGTGAGTACGAAGAGTGCGAGGCCCTTTCCTTTGCTCCTTTGGTTTGGAAAGTCATCACTCGAACTATTTTCGTCTATTTTCAGTCTCTGCCAGGTGGTGAAGACCGGCATCTGCATCGGCATCCTGCTGTCCTACCCGATCCAGGCGTACGTCCCCGTCGAGATCATCTGGCCCGCCATCGAGCGGCGCTTCCGGCCCAGACACCCCGTCGCCGCGGAGATCGCCGTGCGCTCCGGGATCGTGCTCTTCACGTGTAAGCGGGTTAAGGCCAGAGACCCCGCTCAAAAATTTTCAGGATGGTTATGCTAACGGATCGGCATCCATTAGTTCTGATCATACCCTAAAGAGTTTGCCGTCAAACCTTCTAGGTTTTTCTAGAGAAGGGTTAGAAGTCTGAAAAATCGCGAAACGGTGACATAGACCACGCGGCCTGCGCCTGTTTCATCAAGACGGGAAGACGTTCAGATATAGACTTCAGCATGGGCTACAAGATGACATATTGGGTTTTTCGAAATTCCTAACAATTTTTGATCCAGGGGTGTTTGAACGTCGTAAAAATCAGGGTCTTTTTTGTGCGCGATTAATGAGACAGTGCATTCCAGCAGCGCAAAATGAAATACGTCATCTAGTAGACCTATCCTTCCTTAACGTGCTTGCGGGATTTGGAAGTTCTAATTCGAACGCTGTCCGAGTGGTCTATGTCAAGGCGAGAGCGTGCGCTCCGTAGCCCCTTGATTTTCTGGATATCTTTGATACCATCCCGCAGCACACGAGGGGTTGGCGGCGCGGTGCGGGGGGACTCCTCCGCCGGGTCCGGCTCGACACGGCCAGGTAGTCTGCTTGTGTCTGTCTGCCTGCAGCCCTATTGTGTTTGGTTTGGCGCGCGCCCAGTCAACAATTCAAATGCGCCGGACAGATGAACACGGGCATTTTGCACGCTTTGAATCCGTCCCTCGCCCAAATTAAGAATATGAGTCACCCAATCAAATACAAGAGACTTGTCCTCAGAGATGGACTCTTACTAATAAACTTTTGCACCTAGCGTTTCGCTCCTATTCATGTAAATTATTAGCTT
>CABIKL010000048.1:0-36241 GCA_902196195.1 Aptinothrips rufus | reverse complement strand
CAGCAAGTGTTCGCTATGGCAACGGGTCGTGTTTTCCCGGATATCTCGAAATCTGGTCGTCAGAACCTTCTCAAATCTGGCCAATCTTCCTGATGCCCTGCTCACTCCCCTTTAGGCGAGTTTAAACGAAATCGCTGAAACAGTTTAGAAGTTTCCCATAAGAATAGTGTAAATTAAAAAAACAGGGGCGAATGCAGTAGTCACCTCCTGCGTCGGGACTAAAAAACAGGGGCGACTGCAGTAGTCACCTCCTGCGTCGGGACTAAAAAAGCCACTAGCGCGGCAATAGGCACCTCGCTAACGCTCGGGCCTAAAAAGATGTTGCCAGTGAACACTGTACTCTAGACTCACTCTTGCGGGGAGTAATCTGCACCATGTTGCCGTTGCGGGGCTGGAGTTCGGTCAGCAGGTACTGGTCCTCCCCGGCGACGGCGATCTTGGTCCTCGGCGTGTTCATGGTGCGCGGCGGCTGCAGCCTGCAACACGAGCACAGCCGACCAACCGTCACTGGGATGCAAGGGGTGCGGCGGGGCGGGGCGGGGCGGGGCGGGGCGGGGCGGGGCGGTCGAGGACCGCGCCGTGTCATGCGGGCTCGCGCCTTGCTCGCGCCGTACGCTCCAGGCCTCCACGATGAGGGTCACTCTCACGCCACAGCTGCTGCTGCTGGATGAGCTCTTTCTCTTGCCTTTGGATCGGCAGACTTGACTTGGCGTCGCATCACAGTAACCAGTCTGGACGAGAAGGGAAGGACGGGAAAGGGACGGCAGGGGTCAGTTATCTGAGAAGGGCAGGGTGGCATGGGGCCGATCACAAATTACGTAACGCAATTTTGACGACTTTCCAACCCTTTCCCCACCCCCACCGGCCTCACGCCCCCTCATCGACACGCATAACGCCAGTTTCCTCTCCGATTTTGACCATCTCGCGATGAACATGGATCATTCGAAATGATAGCTATGACCCCCTCCCCCCTTTCAAACGTGTTATGTACGTATTTTGTGAACGGCCATCATCATGCCTGGGCGTGGTGTGCTGGACTGACTGGCTGGCTGGCTGGCTGGCAGGGCTGCTGCCAGCGGGCATGGGCATTGGCCACTCAATGGGCGTCTTCTCCAGCACGCCTCCAGCAGTGGCACATCAGTGGATCATCTCATTATTAGGCGTCTCTTTGACTTCAGCCATGATTGACTGTCAGTCTGTCCATAGAACCCATTGAGCCGTGCCCTGGGAATGGATGGCAGCTCGTCTTGAGTCGGTTGGGTCAGACCTCTTCTTCCTTTCCCCCTCCCGTACTCACGCTCACGCTCAGGGGGGACTGGAAGAGGCTTAAGCAAGGGGAGGGGGAAGGGGGAGAAAGCACCATGAAAATACGCATGGAGCACAAGGGACCGACTCTGTAAAAATAAAAAAACAAGGGGGCGGGGGGCGGTGGTGAGAAGAGGAGGAATCTCGACGTTATGTCCTGAAATACAGACCGAATGAAGAGCGCGAGACATGGCGCGAGAGGAGAGGAGAAAAGAGAAGAGCGCATCAAAGGGCGGGTGACTGAGATAAGACATTTGGGGCCGTCCATGAATTACGAAACGCTATTTTGCCCGGTGAAGCAGAATGGCATTTCCCCCCCACGGCCCGCACCCTGCTTGACCTGACGAAATGTATGCACGATACCGTCTCGGCCATGCAACAGGATAAGTCCAGTGGGATTGGATACTCGTAAATCAGATAACAATCAAGTCATTGAGGGCGCGCTTATCAATACTTGAACTTCTGAATGAATGAACGACAGATTTGTTCATCACTACAGAGATAATATGCAGCGGGATGTCTCAAGCTGGAGGGTAAATAACTCAAAATATATTTTATCAATGGAAGTGAATATTCTTTGATTTGTGGTCAAGATAGCCATGAACAATGTCCGAAAGAAAATAAAATGGAAGAAAAAAAAGGTTTGCATAATTCATGGAGAGAAAGCATATACGAGTTCGATTTCAGTATTGTCCAATTGTTTGTTTTAGCTATTTACTTGTAAAAATAAAACTATGCCCGCCGCAAGTTGCAGGTTAATGCTACCTGGGGAATTCATTCTTATCCTGAACTAGAAGTATTTTCCGGAAAATACCGGTACTAAAAACAAGACTGTCATGAGTGTTCGCGCAGGCAGAAGGTACTTCCACTGGCAAGTACAGAAATACATATCTGCAGCTCTACAACGAACGGCGACCCCATGGCACAGGAGAGGTGTGCCATGGAGCGAGGCAAAAGGCGAGGCGAGCCGAGGCACGGGAATCATAACCTTCCACAGCCGCCAAGGTTTGCACACTCACCAGGCGAATTACGAAGAGTGAGAGCAGCCGATGACACTCGTCGATGACTAAGTGCTAATGTTTCAGCAAAGCACTTTCAAAAAAAACAACTCAAAACTAAAACATTTCTGTATCCAAGAGGTTTACGAGATCGACATGAAGGAGACTGTAGCGACACGCAGCTACAGCGGTCACATGTGGAACTACGGCTGTTGCGGTGTTGCGGTGGTGGCGGGCAGCACGGGGCGCGGCGGACGTCGGCGAGAAGGGGGCGGGGAGGGATAGGGAGAACCGTCCGTTCCTTTCCTTCCCCCTTTACTTCCTTCCCATGCGGCCTGCATGCATGGTACAGAGCACCGACCTCATGTCCGCAGCTGCAACGGTACGAGCAACTCAAACAAACCACGTTCAACAGTCTCTTTGCTTGGAGCCTCTGACAACTGCTCCGCTCTGAGTTCCAGGATTTACAGAAGATGGAAAATAACTCACAATTTTGGAATGTTTCATCATTTATTATACAACAAATAAATAAAGGTGGTAGAGGTTGTTCAATAACTGTATTGAAAAGACATTAAGGACAACCAACATTTCCTGACTCTGCCCAGCAACAAACACACATCACAACAATATATTAAAAACTAGTTTAAACTCTTGACTTACACCACCAAAATTCCAATATGAACCTCTGACATCTTGGGTACAGTTTAAGCACAGCAACAAACAGACCTGACTAAATCCAAAATGCCAATGAAAAGAAGAAAATTTGTCATACTTATTTAGTAACCAAGAAGAGCCTATTACATTTGAGTAAAGTTAAGTTATAAAAAGGAAAGAAAAAAAATCAATTCGGTTTTGATGAGCAAAGACCAATTTTTGGCACTAATGCCTCTCTTGCAATATATTACACGATTAGTATAGTATCACAAATTGCAGGAGGGAAGGCGAGACAAGTCAGTCATGTTAAAAATCAGTAACATAGTGACTCCACTTTTACCTTTCTTTTTCTATGGATGCAAACAACATTATTTTGAGTCAGCACCAGTTCAACTATTTCATAAATATACAGAAGTCACATTCAGTGTAAACTTCAGGCTGCTCCTACCCCTCATGCATACCAGAGACCATACCTAGGATACAAGAAAGACCACTAGTGTGGTGATCACAAATAATAATAATAATATTTGCCTCGCTGAGCAAAATCTGATGGAACTGAAGCAATTATGAACACAAGCCATGAGCAGCTATCTCCTACAGTGCAACCCATAATGACAACAGCAAGTGCAATAAAACATCAAACAGAAATCAAATGTCGTGAACACAAATTTTTTTTTTTTAGATCGCTAAGTTTTCCAAGACCTTGTTGACAAACAATTATTATTTATCTTTTGTTTTCAGTTCCTATATTTTTTAGAGCCATAACTACTTGTTGGTCATTTGCAATTGCCAGCTTTGCAAACATAAGATTGAGGAAAGAATTTGAAAAGCCGCTACAGTCTCTGAAGCAGATATAACATCTAGACTAACTCTCACCACAAATGACAACTATATCATCTATGGCAGGTATCTAAAACAACAAGACAACAAAGACATAACTTAGCCTGAAGTCCTCCTCATGATTACACCCTTGATTCAACATAAAATACATCCCCACACTCAAAATGAAGCAATGAGCAATGATACACTCAATAGTTTTCTGAATTAAGAATTGATGACACTTCAAATAAAATAAGGATTAACAAAAAAGTTATGAATGAGATTTTAATAAAATAAAGAACCTTAGACAAACAATATACTACTGCACTTTCTGTGCTGAGTAGAATTTTAGATAGAAAATTGCTAAAGTTAAACAGTTAATGCTCATATCTTTTCAAATACATGCATTGTATGGATGATATCCACTTTACAAATTAAGGCATATCCCATCAACACTTACATAACTCTCCACATACCTACAATGACAAAAGCAGATATAATTTACCAAATTTAAATTGCAAATACAAATGTTGAAAAATAAATTCAAAAATTTGTTCCGAAACAATTTTGCTGAATGGTCATTACTCAAATCGATGCATACAAGAGCTGCAAGGAAACTGACGGATAAATGAGCACAGCACTGTGTTCCAACAATATAACAAGAGCTGAGCAAAATTATGTGACACAGAAAACAATGCAAATCTAACTCTGATAAGCAAGCAAATAAAAGAAAACTACATAAACAATAAGTGAGTAGGTGGATGGTTTATTTCTTGATGGACACAGATATTCCGATATGAAAAATGAAGGAAGCCCAGCCAGCTCCAAAGAAAACTTTGAGCTGCCAAAGATCTAATAAACTTTTTACAAGTAAAAATTTTCTCCTCAAACATCAACTCTGAAGATCCTTTAAATCATTGATGAATGTAGACACAGCTGAACTTGCAAGAAATGGAAGTCGTAGCATTTAATTATAGTCACTATTGCTAAGAACTCTTCTTGGAAGTCACAATAATCAACACTCCTTACATCCTTTGACAAAACTTAAAATTTGTACCATGCTTACTTTCCAATTACTTGACTACCTGAGATGGAAAACAAATGACTAAAAGTGATATTCCAGATACACTACAGTAGGCCTATATTAGCCTCTTTCCAATCATGCATAACCAACATAAAATGAAAAAGCAATACATTTCTCAGATATTTCTATGTGATACTTTCGAGTCTGTTTGGAAAAAATTTAAGAGAATAACTTGGCTCACACAAAAAATTTGAAAAATGCTTCACCTTTAGCACAAAGCCTCAAATCTAACATTCATTCATGCTAATTTCCTTAACTTAGGTCATGAAGGACCTCATCACAGCACAGCTAGACATAAAGATGAGGACAAAGCAGAGAGCTATTTGAATCTTTTGCCAAACACTCGCAAACGCAAAATAATTTCTTTATCACATCACTCAGAAAGGTGGCGGATGGCTAACAATGGTCAGATTTGCTTTTCACAAGAACCCCACAAACATTTTTTCTTTTAATTAATAATCTATCATCATATTTTCAACAGTGATGTAAATGACAAGAAAAATTAAGGTGTGAATCAGAAGTCCTTCAAATTGCAATTCTGCAGTATTTTGAAGACTACAGATACAGCACATGATGACAGAGTGAAAACTTGGCTTGAAATCCATTTGGTTAAGTACTCTCTAATAACCTCTAAAATAAATTTTGAGTTCAAGATGAGCATTTCAGAATGTAAGAGTCTCATGCTTCGTGGAAATAAATTGCAATAAGTTTTTTATAGGTGTAAGAAATTCAAACTTGAAGAGAGAAGAATGGATAAAATTAAATCCAAAAGTAAAAAAGCACTGTAAACAAAAGCTACAATTCACACAGACCAAGTTAGGATACAGAAAAACAGACTGATAATGAAAATAGAAGAAGGTGGCTCTGTTCAAGTCAACTTGCAAAATATGAAATATTTGATCAATGTTATTCTTAAATTGCTTTACTTAATGTTACCAATGACATCATTAAGTTATGAAATAAAATTAAATCATTTGGTCCTGAAGATATAAGATGTCAATTGGTTAGATCATAAGCCCTCCAACCTAACCCATTTTGTAATCATAGAATTTCTGTGAAAAGAAATAATTTTTCAAAGACGTACCATTAAAATCACATAAACACTTAGAGGGACTAGCCCTTCTCAGTCTTGAGGAAACTTGACTTAAATCTGTACTTCCTCTTGAGTGTAACTGGGAAGAGCAAGATATTAATAAAATCGCTTTCTTGTATTTTCTTGATGCTTTTGATAGAACATAATACTAAAAACAACACATGCTATGATAGCAATAGCTCCAATCATCATAAGAAGAAACATTTTTACACCACTTAAAGATGATGGCTTTGGATCTTCCACATGATCTGAAACAAAAATTATTTTTAGCAATAAAAGAAGTACAATTACTTTTATCTACAATCTTAAGGACCACAATCAATTCACATCCTTACCACGAGGTGGATCAAAATAAGAGGCTTGTGGGACTATACGCGATCGGTCTTCATTATCTTTTCCCTGCCAGACAAAACAATGGTTTAAAAATAATACTAACATGTCAAAAAACTGAAAATATTCCAAAGTCGGCTTTTTGTTTTATACTCACATCATTGGGCACATCAAGCTCATATAATCGAACTGATAGAACATCATGAATATCTGATAGGTCACCAGTGGCTGCTGTAATACCAAAGTAGTAACCAGTGGGAAGACGAATGCCGCGCACAGAGAAACACTCTTTCCAGGCTGCTTTATTTTCCATATCAGTTGAAACTAAAAGAAATAAAAAATATTCAGGTGTACAGGAAGTTTTAGACATCTTGGCAAGCCAAATAGCATTAACAGAAATGTCTGTCTCACAATTTTGTAAGCAGCTGTAAGCACAGACAAATTAAAATGACCAGCAAAGAAAATGAGGAAACTTACCAGAGAGGATATCCTGTTCGTATCGAATAGCGATGTATGTGTCATGGTCCACATTACGCAACTTGGCTTCACATCCAGCAAGTTGAGTGTGAGTTCCATCACGGTCATGATCATAGTGCAGAGTACCATTGTTAACCATTGCGGATATGTATGGGTGCTGATGCTGCAAAATCAGGCGAAGGTAACATAAGCTAATTTTTTCAAGCTTTTGAACAATTTTTTTAGAAATTACAAGACTACTTACATTGTGAGGGCCGTTATGATTACTGTAGGTGTCAATAATGACCGCCAAACCATGATGGTAATCCATGTTACCAAAGACTGGCCCTGGCACCATTCGATCTTTTGCATACCAAATGGCCATGCCATCTCCAAACAAATCTTTACCTTTTCCGTGAATCTTCACATGCACTTGCAACTCCCAGTTGCGAACATTGCAGGGCTGAGGAGCAAAAGACAGAATGTACTCTTTTAAGTACCCTCCGCAATACAAGTGCACTTCCTCACCAAGTGAAAAAATTATGAGATGATAAACAATTTAGCCTGAATTGAATGTTTAGTCCACAACCTTTCTCCCTTTGCTATAATTTGTAATCAATGTGCAAAAGTGACAAAAATATCATCCGAAAAGAGCACTTAAGGCTTACAGCTTTCGTCTTAAAGATATGGTCCCAAAGTACCTTCGGAGAGTGGGCATAAAGTAGCATAAAGTCGACAATCTTGCACTTGCCTTCCCTGAATTGTAATTGCATACTTTCTACGTACGAGCATCGTCGGACAAGGGAAATGCTGTTCATTACGATAATACTCAATATGTCTCGTGGTGAGTGATTAACTAACCAAAGGGCAGTACATTAACGTTGCGGAGAAGACAACTGAAAGATCACTTATAACGCAGACCCTGCACCAGACACCGGTACTTACCACGGTATTCCAAAGCGAACCCTGAGTGCTCTGCAGATCAGGAGTGATTCGGACGTAGTTACTTGTGACCATCGTACTGCCCATGAAATCCCAAAACGGAACAGACATACCAGCACCTTAACAAAAGACGTCCAGATTTGTTAGTCAAAACAACCCGAAATGAGTACGGAAAGGTCATAACGTACGAAGCTTCGTCACTAACCTTGATACGGTTTGATTAACGAATGCTCTCGCTTCATATAATCTTGGGTGTTCCATTCGGCATCTGCGGCCGACAGCAATACTACTAAAGCGCACAAGAAGAAAGTACGAAAGTACATTTTGAGAATAAGTTTCGAACTGCACAAAAATAGATAACCTGCAGTGCAGTTACAAACACAAACGTCAACTTCGGTATATGCCCGACTTTGGTACGTTTGGTCATGGAGTTGATATAAGTGGAAGCGAGGTAAACACGACAAAACTGCCTTACTATACCGTACATTAGTAATAATATGACAAATTCAATGGTCGATACAACAGGAACAAAAAGAAAAATAATTATGCCAAATATTGTCTTCTTTTTTATTTCAAATATTTTCCAGTGATTTTCATCTACTTCTTGAACATATTTTCATCAAACCAGCTTCACAGTGTTTCTAAACTGGTTTACAGACAATTTTTCAACAAAAGTCTAAACGTGCATGACTTTGCAAGGCTTTGGTCGTCTATGTTTTTGTTTTTGTCATGGAACTTTGGATATTGACACTTAGGTTAAAGAGTGAACATCTATTGTATTCTTCGACTTCTCCTGAATATTTAGTGTTTGTCCGTGTGTTTTGAGTAGCGATAAGGTTATATTTTTAATGAGGAGGAAAACGTAATGTGTTATCACGGCTGACACGACTTGGACTTTTATAAGAAGACCCAAGAGTTGTGTAGCCCCTTCTTTGACAATGGGAAATCAGTTAGTGGGGATTGCTCCGTCTCAAATATTTCCAGTGGAGCATTACTTAACTGATAATCAACACCTCCAAAATCTCCATTTCGATGCCAAGTAAGTTAATTGTACAGCATTTCTTGTTCTGAATTCATAACCTGATAATTCATTGATGTTAAACAATCGGTTTGTTAATTTTTAACTTTTCCATCAGCCTTGGAAGTACAAGATTTTTTAAGGTGGCAAGAGCTCGTTCTGTGGAAGGGTTTGTTGTTGTGAAGGTGTTTGCGATTCATGATCCATCATTACCCCTTGCTGCTCATAAAACTAAGGTTGAAGAGATAAGAACAAAATTAGCTTCAGCTGTGAATTGTCTACCGTTTCAGAGAGCTGTAGTAAGTATCTTTTAAAAACCTACTTGTTATTTGCTTTCTTATATTACCTTAATCGCCTTCAATAATCTTTCAGCTCACGGACAAAGCTGGATTTCTCATGCGAGAATTCGTTAAATATAGCTTATATGATCGCATGAGTACTCGCCCATTCTTCACCAACATTGAAAAAAAGTGGATTGCTTTTCAAGTGCTTTATGCTCTTCATAAATGCCATGAAGTTGGGGTGAGTAGAACTGTATAAAACTTGAATAGTTCTCTTTAACATATTTCTTGTTATAGTTTCAACAAGAGATTTTAGTTGTATGGCACTCTTTTGGTTCTGTTTTGAGTGTATGTCATTGTTTCAGGTATGTCATGGAGATATTAAACTAGAGAACATTATGGTTACATCATGGCATTGGGTGTTTTTAGTTGACTTTGCCTCTTTCAAACCAACTTATTTATCGGAACACAATCCAGCTGACTTTTCATATTTCTTTGACACATCAAGGAGGAGGACTTGTTACATTGCACCTGAAAGGTATAAAGCACTGTTGGGGTCCCGGCAGTACTTTGATGTTATATGTGTCATACAGAACTTCCTCTCAATATAACTAATATTTATCGATTATTATTTCCAGGTTTATCAAAACATTAGGAACTGAATTAACCAGTCAGTTATTACTGGATGGAACTGATTTGGATAAAGGTGACCTCACACCTGCAATGGATATATTTTCTGCTGGGTAAGGTAGAATTCATGAAATCATGAAATATTTTTAATACAACTAATCTTTTTGGTCAATGTTTCATGTGCTGATCTGTGCTTGCTTTTTTTTGGCAGATGTGCCCTGACAGAGCTGTTCACTGAAGGCCACCCACCATTTGATTTTGCTCAGTTATTAGAATATCGCACTGGAAATTACAACCCAGACAAATGTTTAGGTCGTATTGAAGATCCCGCTGTGAAGGTATGTCTTGTTTTACATATATATTGAACTTTAAAAATTAAGACAGTTAAACCTCACTATACTGTATTATCATGAAATCTTGCAGGATCTCTTAACGCACATGATGCAAAGAGACCCAAGCAGTAGATTATCTGCTGAAACATATTTGAGGCAGGAAAGAGGCCGTGTCTTCCCTGAAGTGTTTTATTCATTCCTTCAGTCATACACCCTTGCCTTTTCTGCCGCTCCAATTTTGTCAGCAGATGAGAAGATTTCAAGGTATGCTTCTTCAATTTCATGAATCTCGTTGATCAGATACTTATTGTACACTAATAATTTCATAACAATTTCTCTCAGATTGAGGAAAGATATAGATAATATTATTAGCATTATAAGCTCAGATGGTGAAACCAAAAGCAGTGTATCTTCTTCTGAAGACAAAAATATTGAATCTAGTCCAGTCCCTGAGGACAGTACCATTGAAAATAATGAAGCAAAAGAGGCAAAAGAAGAGATTATGGACAAGGAGTCTAACATCAGAGAAAAAGTGGCTGATTCCAAAGATAACTTGGGTGTATCATCTGAAGCTCTCGTAATCATAACCAGCCTTGTTACATCATGCATTCGGTAATATTGAGGTTTTATATAAAGTTGAACAATGTCTATACCCTAATGAATAAACCTTGTATTTGTTTTCTTCTGGACACTTGGCATGGTACATTAGACGTTTTGATGCAATTTGCAACCTCATATACTTCAAAAGTTTGCATTTTTTTATTTCAGAGGATTGAAGTTTTGCAGTGCCAAAATGCAGGCATTAGATATTCTTCTAATGCTCAGTTCACATGCCTCAGCTGAAACAATACTTGATCGTATATTGCCATATGTACTTAGCATGTTGCATGATCCTCTTCCTCGAGTTCGAGTGCGTGCTCTTCACACTCTGAGCAACACCTTACAATATGTCAAGACTGTTCCTGTTAGTGATACAAACATATTTCCAGAGTACATACTTCCTGGCCTGTCTGTGGTATGTAATTCATTTTATTAAATTTTACACCTCTGCTGCAGAAAACAGTTCATCAGAACCGAATTTCATTTACAGTTAACAAGAGACCAAGCAGTGATTGTGAGGGCAGCCTATGCTGAAAATATTGCCCAATTGGCTGAGACTGCTTTAAGGTACTTGCCTTTCTCTGACTTTATCCACTTGATATGCTTTATAAAGTTTTCATTTTTAGGAAGGATTGTTTTTCTAATTGCAGATTTCTTGAGCACAGCCAAGTGTGGCAAAATTCATATGGTACAGGAGAGAACAGTGGTAACAGTGGTGGTGAAGCCCCTACACCAAGTTATGAAATGGAACTGCAAACTCTTCATGAAATGATTCAACAGACTGTTGCTACTTTGATCACAGACCCTCAAAGTCTGGTGCGACAAACGCTTCTTGAAAATGGAATCACAAAATTGTGTGTATTTTTCGGCAAACAAAAAGGTGTGTCATGTCAGTTCCATCAAAATTGCAACTTAAGTTTCATGAATAACTATTACTTATATCACTGAAGACACATTTAAAATTAGTTGTAACTTAAAAATAAATTCATTGCCTTGTAGCAAATGATGTACTACTTTCACATATGATCACGTTCCTCAATGACAAAGAAGATAAGCATCTCAGAGGATCTTTCTTTGACTGCATTGTTGGAGTTGCTGCTTATGTTGGGTGTCATGCTTCACCCATCATCTTTCCACTTTTACAACAGGTACTGAAGTTTTCATTGCAGGTTTTGAATTTTCCACCTGCTTATACTTATGAATTGTCTTTCTAATAGACTCGTATTTTTTCCAGGGCCTTTCTGATTCTGATGAGCTAGTTGCTGTAAAGGCTGTAAACGCAATGCGTGCTTTGACAGAATTAGGATTGCTGCACAAGAGTGCTCTGTATGAACTCTTATCAGACTGTACTCCATTTTTAGTTCACCCAAATCTCTGGCTTCGACATGCTGTTGTAGGTTTCATTTCTGTGACATCTCGTTCCTTGTCAATTGTGGATGTTCAGTGCAAAGTTATGCAAGCTCTAGAACCATATCTTCAACATCCTGTTATTCAGCCAGATAAAGAGGTAAGTTTCCCACAAACTCAATCAGGAGTTAGTGTATTCTTTTTGAGGATGAAGTAATGCCTCCTCTGAAATAAGTGCATTGTCATATTATGCACTTGAACTGAAATTGGTCTACTTTTTCCAGGTTTTATTGCTGAGTGCACTAAAGGCACCCGTCCCTCGAGATATTCTGGATAGTATTTTAAAGTCAGATGTGGACCTTAGCATATTTTTCAATACTCTTCAAGAACGGCAAAATCAGAGGAGTTTGGTGCGCGCTGGACATGTGCCACAATACACAGAAATTCACAGTAGCCTTCAGAGTGTAAGTTTATCACTAAGATTGAAACTTCACAATATTTTTCAAGGTGTGATTTTACAAAACTGAATGGTATAACTGGTTTGCTTTCAGCTATTTCGGCGTTTGATTGATAAAGAAATGACTGAGGAAATTGAGGATCATTTAAATGCTATGTCTAAACATTTAGTGAAGATGCAGAAATACAAGACTCACTCAGACATTTTTCGTCCTCATCAAGAAGCGGCGACAGGCATGGTAAGAATATTTTGCTTACAATGACTTATTGCCTTTCAAAACAAAAACTTTGTGCCTATTAAATAGTATTAATAGTAACTATTATTGTTCATATGTTGGTGAACAGATTGATCTAGTGAGTTCTCCAAAAGCTCAAACATTCAGTGTTACATTTGTTGCTCAAGCTCTAAACAAAGGGGATATATCATCATCAAGGTGAGGACTTTAACCATTTCATGATAGATGATATCATTTTTCTTCTTTTGCCATTAAAAATGCAATCCCATTCAATTAGTGCACTCATATACCTTAATAATGTTTCTATATTTTTTATCAGGAAAAGCAGTGGGCCAACACGTCCTGGAAGAAGAGGGCCTAGTGCTCCAGAACTCTTACCTGTTGCTATGAATAAAGAATGGCACCATATGTTTGGAGGAGTTGAATCAGGTGGCACAATTATTAGAACATCAGATTTTCAGAATGCTACTGGGTATGGAATGTGAAATGCATTTGTTTGTTGTTGAAAATCTGTTTGCTGACTCTAGTTACTGAGAACAGTTCTGTTTTTGATATGTTTTAGATCACCACCTAGAATGGTTTTAAGCGGAGATACTGGAACGATTCTTCCACATAGGAGCTTGGATACTGCTGATTATTCCATGCCAGAACCTTTCTTTACACAATGTAAATGCCTTTCTCTTTTGCTGTGGTGCCTTAATACCAAGTTCTGTATCTAGTTCAGCTCCTTGTAAAATATTTGATCTTCAATAAGTTTTTGATTTTTTAAATTATGCAGATCGCTGTCCGCCTTGTCAAATTGAGTTAAGGAAATTGATTGATCGCAAGCAAGAACAATACTTCTCCTGTGCCCGCACTCAGCTTGCCGCTAGAGAGACCTGTTGGGAAACTCCACTTCCACCTCCAGGATGGAGGCTGCGAGGTACACTCGTTGCTCATTTGCATGAACACAGGGGTGCTGTTACTAGGTAAGTTGTTTGTTTGATATCAGGAGTCTCTTACCCATTCCACTGTTGTTGGCTTTTTTTTTTAAACTTTGTTTTTCTGTCATTTTTATCTAAAATTTATCTAGTGATTATCTTTGTTGTGCAGGTTGGCAGTTCTTCCAGAAACTCCAATGTTTGCAAGTGCATCAACCGATGGGTGCATAAGAATTTGGGATTGTGCAAAAATGGAGGGCAGAAATCTTGCCAATCGTTCCCGTATTACGTCCAACCGTCAAGCTGGGCCCCTTATAGGGTTGACTGTCTGTCCTGACCAATCTTTAGCAGCTGCTTCTCAAACAGGAGATGTGTTTGTGTTAAAGTAAATACAAATGATACAATGGTGTGAATTGCCCTACAACCATAGTGTTGAATGTGACGGTTTTTCTCTTTTTTAGAGTGGAAACTAGCACCAATAAAACACCTGTTCTTCAATCAAGACAGCTGGACTTACAAGAGGATGGTTGTGCAGTGGATATATCCTCTTTCCAATCAGGTGCTTAAGCAGCACAAAATATTTTTCAGCTTAGGTTTTGTGCTTCTAAGAAATGTATTTGTGTTGCAATTATAATGTTTTTCAAAACTTTTCTGCAGGTCCGATTGTTGTTTATGCTACTATGTATGGATCCATTGTTGGCTGGGATCTGCGTAAGCCTGGTACTGCCTGGAAACTGGAGAATGATCTCAAACATGGTCAGTTTGTTATATTTTTATTTTATTAGAGAATTTTCTTTCTCCAGACAGAATCTTTCTTCATGATAATTTTTGATAAACACATTAACACTTTCTTCTTCGTTTGTGTGATAGGTGTAATCACAACCATGTGTGTTGATCCAAATGAAAGCTGGCTTGCACTTGGAACTAGTAGTGGCTATCATATATGTTGGGATTTGAGGTTTCAGTTACCCATCTCCACATTTGTACATCAAAATAGTAAGTCTAATTTTGCTTGTCGTTTTACAAAATCATTTTGCAATCTTCACTGTCCCATGGATTTTCTGGTACTTTTCAAATGAAATAATTCTCTTTTGCTAACATCACAAATTTTGTGTTGTAGATGCTCGTGTTAGGCGTCTTATGTGTCACCCAACAGAACCGTCATGGCTTATATCAGCTGTGCAAGGACATAATGAAATATCAATGTGGAATATGGAAATGCAATGCCGCCAATCAATGTTATGGGCTAGCTCTACCCAGCCATTTTCTTCTCATAGTCAGGTAAATTATGAACAGCGTATGAAAATCAGAGCAAAAAAATTCATGCTCATCCAAGTCAATATTTGTACAAACTTTTTGCTTTTGTTAATATTGGTGTTTGTATCTTGCAGTCTCCAAATAGTGTATGTGCTATGTTCTCTGGAACTGTGGATAAATCTCCTTTCCTGATTACTGGAGGGTCAGACCGCCGTTTACGATTTTGGGACCTAGAGTCTCCTGTCAACTCCCACATTGTTGTTTCAGCCGCTCATGACACTCTTAATCCTGCTCATCTAGTTTACAAGTAAGACATGCAATACCCACTCATTCTCATGTTTTTTCTACTATTCTTTCTAAGCGTGCTTCCTTGTTTTCACAGAACGCGATTGATTGATGGTGTGAATGTTGTCGAGGAAAAACTTACCAAGCCACGTACTGTGTCAAGCGGTCCAGGTTCCCGAGGCGGCGGTGCAGGAACTGGTTCTGCTGCCAGCAGTAGTGAGGAAACTCCTCGTCCAGGACCTGAACAGCCCCCTGCTGGTCACCAGGATTGGATCAGTGATGTGGCATTATGCCAAGCATCCCAGTGCTTTTTAGTTTCAGCATCTTGTGATGGTGTTATCAAAGTGTGGAAGTGAAAAGTGTCTCATCCCTTTTAATTATAATTACGGCTGTGCACATGAACTACAATCCCCCTCTCCATGTAATAGTTGACGTATTACTTTGGGATTGTACTCATGTTTTTGAAATGTTTGTAATTTTTTCTATTGCTGCAAATATCTATCCTTACTCAAACATGAGTATTGATTATTGTTTGTATGAGTTAATCGTGAAGAGTGATGTTTATTATCAGTGACCTTGTGTGTAGAGCTATGGTACAATGAAATTTGTTAAGTATTTTATTTTGAAATGCTTGTTTTTCTTTTTATTGAGAAGCAACATTTTATGAGTTGTTATTTCTTAGAGACTACTAGCAATATTGATTTTCACAAACATGTTCTTATGAGTCTCATGGTGATGAAACTTAAAAATGCAATAAGAGATGTCAAATGACTCAAGAAGTGATATGATAAACCAATTCAACTTGCTTTTATTTAAAACAAAGCAACAAAGATTTAGGAATGGCAGAGTTAAACTCAATTTATATTTGTAATTCATCCGAAGTACATTATTAAAGACCAATACAAACTGAAAATTGATATTTGTGCTAGTTATTACCGGTATGTTTTATTTTGAATATCTGTGACATAAAGATGTCTGGTCTGTATACTGCAGATATTTGCCACTTCCATATTAGGCATAAATAGGATTGAGACGCCTCTCTTCCTCCCTTCCTCCTTCGCAACATAAAGAGATCCAGGACTCTTTTCTTCCTCCATGTTTGGTGAAGGGCTATCCACTTGGGGGAAGAACAGTTCCTCCAATTGGACTGAATGGAAGAACTAAACATTGATATTGACTCATCCACTGTACAATTGAGATAAATAAATTCAAGCTCCGCTCTCCAGAAACTCGTCCGCCTCTCTTGGAGGCTGGAGTGACAGGTTGTATCCACCACCTAGGACTCGAGCTCTACCTAAAAGTTGGGACAGGGTCAGACTCCCCACTTGACAGGTGCCATGCAGCTCGCGTAGTTGCTGTTCACGTTTTTTCTAGAAAGGAAGTAAAGAAGAAAAAAAGAGTTGAATACATCTCTATTTTGATGGAAGAGAGTTTGCATATTCTGACAAACTCTTACCAGTTGGAAGTACTTGTGTTTGAGCGTTGCTATCTCCTCCCGTGCCTTCTGCTGCTCCACTTGGTGTGCCTCTGCTCTTGTTTCATGCATTCGCACTTCTGAGGACAAACACTTCGAAAAGACTTGCCCTTAGTTTTGCAAAGGTTGTTGTAAAATGTGAACAGTGAGTGAAGACAGCCATAGAGCGATAGTTGAAGTCGCATAATGTTCACTAGGACGGTAGATCGCGTCGTTTGGCTCCTTCTCAAGTTTGAAGCCCGCTGCCAGTTAAATATGTCCGCGCGCCCGTGTCTTACCTTTATTCTGCGCGCGCGCTCGGCCAGCTGACGATGACTCTGCTGCAGCTGCTCCTGCAGCTGGGGGCCGGGCGAGCGGGACAGCTCGAGCTGCAGCTGCAGGTGGCGCTGCTCCGCCTCCCGCAGCTGCGCCTCTCTGACCAGGAGCTGCGCGGACTGGGAGAGCAGGCGGCGCTGCAGCAGTTGCACCTTCATGACGAGCTCGTAGTGCGGCGGGTCGGTGCCCTGGTGCAGGGAGAGCACATGATAGTCAGTCGTTACGGTACACCCCGCCGGGTGCTTGCAACAGAGCCATGGGCAAACCAACCCAGAAGAAACCGAGGGTAAAAAAGTATTTTTGGGGGTGATTTTGAGACCTATACTAAAACGCTTTTCGAAGCTTCCTGGTCTTTTTGTAACAGGTCTCAAAATCACGTCCAAATTGTTTGTTTTTGTTTTTTTGCCTTTGTTTTCTGGGTTGAGTTGACCCAGATTCTGGGTTTGGTTTTTCCTGTACATCTCTTCATTCCTGCATCGGTTCTCACTCCCACCTCGAGCTTCCTCCAGCGGTGAACGTTGAGCGGAGTGTGCAGTTCCTCCTCCAGCGCGCGGCACTTGACCTGCACGTGTGTCAGCTGCCGGGTCGTCTGGTACAGCTCCAGCCGCAGCTCGGCCGAGTTCCTGATCATGGCCGCCAAGTTGTTCTTCTCCAGCCTGGCGCGATCATCGTGGAATCAATTCAGCGATTCAAAGGATCGCCGTACTGGGAGAGTCTACCGGGCCGTGTCCTTACCTCAGCCGCTTGATCTCCATCTTGAGGAGTCGCACGTCGTCCAGGCGCCGCGCGTAGCTGTCCTTGCCCTTGGCGAGCACCGCCTCCAAGATGCGCTCCTTCTCGCGCAGCAGCTGCACCTCCGTGTTCCTCCGCACCAGCTGCGTGGCCAGGAGCGCCGTCTCCTCGCGAGCCTGTCGACACAGACCGAGTCACTTCACGCTGCTCGCTTGTAGAGTAGGGAGCGAGAAGCGCCAAACAGATTCCTGTACTCTGTACCCACCAGCCCCATCTGGCGAAGCGCGGTCTGCCGGTCCGCGTTCATCTGCTTGACGTGCTGCTGCAGACCGTCTTCCGTGGCGCGCGCCGAGCTGAGGGACGCCCGCTGCGTCTCCACCTGCAGCTGCAGTCCTTGCACCTGCAGGCGCAGGCTGTCCCTGTCCCGTTCCGATCTCTGCAGCTCTGTGACGAAATGATACGACCTCGTCAACCCGCGAAGACGAATGAAATGTTAACTCAACCCGCCCGGAGTGAGCGGACCGGAGCGGACCGGAGCGGACTCACCACTGCGGCTCTTGAAGAGCATGAACTCCCTGCTGGCGACCTCCTCCTTCAGCTGCGTCCCGTCCCTGAGGGCGGCCTGCAGCTTGTCCTGCACCTCGTGCCCTTCGTCCTTGGCGAGGGCCAGCTGGCGGGCCAGCTTGTTGTTCTCGAGGCGGAGCGCGTCGCCCTCCTTACGCTGACTGTCCAGCTGGTCGTCCGCCTCCTGCAGGCGCCGCTTGCCGCTCTCCACCAGCACCTGCAGGTGGAACACGTCCCGCTTGGCGCGCTGCAGCTGCTGCGCCACGTGTGCTGCCTGGGTCGTGCACCTGCGGGGAATGCACGCTCACTGTGTGTGTGAGGGGGAGCAGCTCGGGGCGCATCCGCATCCGCAGCAAGCCGCAGCCGTCCGAGGGACGCGATGACGTACTTGTTATTCTCGCTGACGAGCTCCTCCACCTCGGCCGCCTTGGCGGCGATCTCCTCCTCGCAGCGCCGCACTTCCAGCCGCAGCTGCGACGACGTCTGCTCCATCTCAGCCGCCGCTCTGCGCTGCTCGGCCAGCTCCACTGCGCACCAGAGAGAACCGATCAGCAGGGCGGAGCGCGGAGCGCCCGCAGAGCGCCCGCAGAGCGCCAGGTAGGCCACCCGCCCGCACGGCTGCGCGAGTGGTTGCTGGGAGGCCAGGCAGGCTAGTTTCCTGCGCGTGCAGTTGGTGCAGTGCATCCAAACGGGCGGGTGTTTCCTAAACTCTCCGCCCATAAGGGGCCGTTCATAAACTACGTAGACAAAAATAGGCCACTTCCCCCCCTTACGTGGACAACCTAACCTTACCATGTACTTGGGATAGGGCAGGGCCGTGGACATTGGGCCAACCCCTCCCCCCTTTTGTGTCTACGTAGTTTATGAACGGCCCCTAACGTGGTGAGAGGCGAGTAGAGGGGAAGCGCGCGGTAGAGCCGGGTAAAAAATGCCCGCCCGTTTGGATGCTCTACACGCGTGGTCAAATTTCAACACGCCGTTACTTGTGGTCGGCCGTGCTACTACAACTTGAACTTAAATGCTGCAGCTCGTATGAGTGCTTAGCACCTAGAAATATTTCATTACGACGTAGTCATTGCTTGTAGAGCCCGCTCCCGTAATGGTCGCTATTATTTCTGCTTGTCGGTGGACTCTACTTGCCGTAAGCGCCGCTCGACGCAGTTCGGCTATTGCTTGGCACACGTTTCACAGTATCGGAAGAAGGAGTATGTGACGTGCAGATTTTAGCTCCTGCCCGAATAATTAAATGAACCACTCAGAACGTCCTCTTCCCATGTCCTCCCAAGAGAGAAGGTGAACGGTTATCGATGTATAGTGGAATAGAGATAAACTTTAATTCCGCTGTTGCCTCACGCTCAGGGGAGAGGACTGCGACTCATCCTCGCGGTTGCATTGACTCTACTGTTGAGTGGAGAGAAGTGAAGAAGTACTACAGAAATGATCCTGTGAAGTACAGTCCAAACCAAAGACTGAACCGCCACAGAAGCTCAGTCAGCAGAAAGCATGGGTTCCTTCCGAACCGTACTTCAAATGCATCGCGCGTTCGCGCCGTCGTGGCGCCACTTTCAGCAGAGCTTCTGTAGCGGTTCAGCCGCATAACAGGAGATGGCGCCACCGGTCGTGACAGAGCATCGCGCTGCTGACTTGTGCCGAGCAAGCGGTCAGGTAGTTGCATGTTCACACAACCCATTTAAGACTGTACTTCACAGGATCATTTCTGTAGTACGTCTTCACTTCTCTCTACTCAACAGTAGAGTCAATGAAACCACGAGGATGAGTAAGAGTCCTCCTCCCTGAGCGTGAGGCAGTGATGATTGCGAGCTTGCTTGCGATCAGCACATCGATGATCGTTCACCTTCTCTTTGAGGGGGCGTGGGAGGGGGGCATTCTGAGTGGTCCACTACTTTCAGAGAGAAGAGAAGTTAACTAATCTTGATACATAAGCTGGCCTATCCGACCTATCCGTTGCGAGTATCCTGCCATGCAACAAAGTACACTAGCAGCAAAGAGCATGAGCCCCTTGAATCCTGAATTATATTAATATTTCAAATTTAAACGCTTGCTTCGATTACTAGTTTCACCTAATGGGAAGAATCCTTGAATTTCCAATATATTAAGATTCTTGAGGGTTAGAAAAGGACGAAACGATATCAAAGCGATGTCGAATCTCGAATCAACGAACTTTCCTCCGAAACAATGTTGAATAGACATCTTTCGATCTCACCCATTTCTCACCGGCGTTTAAATAAATACTTAAAAATAAATTTAAAAAAAAAAAGTTAAAATAAATTTAACATGAAGAAAAAGTTGGAAAAAAAAGGGATGTACCCTTGAGTGCGAGTAGCTGCCTCTCCGCGACGGCCTTGTCCCTGGCGAGGCGGTCCAGCTCGGCGCGCAGCCCCCGCTGCTGCTTGTCGGCCTGCTCGGCGGTGCGCTCGACGACGGCGAGGGAGGCGTGCAGGCGCTCCCTCTCGGCGCGCTGCTCCTGGCGCCAGGCCTCCTCCTGCCGGGCGCGCTTCTCGGCCGCGTCGCGTGCCTTGCTCGCTCGTGTCAGCTCGATGCGCATCTTGGACAGCTCGTCCTCGCGCGCCTGTCGCAGCGAGAGACGCTCAAGGACACTGTCTACTACTACAGCACTGGAGGGGGACAGAAATATCATAGGCTTCCCCGGCGTCCCCACCCGGCGGCCATCGGGGCCAGGTATATGGGCCTACCTGCAGCTGGCAGCTATGAGGGATTGCTTTCCGGTATGAGAAATTTCGCAGTTGATATTTCTGACGCCCTCCGCCTCCACTGTCAGGGGCTCTGCCTACCTTCCAGGCGGCCCACACGACCCGTCGCGCGGGACTGGTGCGCTTCGCGTCTACGGTTCAAACTCCTGCCGTCTCGCCTTGCGTATCGACACTCACCCTGAGCTCGGTGTTCTTGCGCTGGGAGTCGTGGACCGCCTTGTCCAGCGCGATGGTCTGCGTCTCCAGTTCAGTCTGCGCGCGGCTCAGCTTTGCAGCCAGCGACTCGTTTTCCTTGGCGAGCCGTTCGTTCGCCAGCTGGAAATGGAGATGAGAATAATCGTGTCGATGTTCCGCAGCGCTCGTGTTCAGAGTTCTCGGCTCACCTTCTGGTCCCGGAGCGCCACCTCAGTGCGGTGGCCGTTCTTGTTGGCCTGCGCGAGCTGGAAGGATAGGTTGGCGGCATCCGCGGTGCGCTGCTCCAGATCCGAGAGCAGGGTCCGGATCTCTTCCTGCAGCTTCTCCTTCAGACGAGTCTCCTTGGACAGCTCATTCGCTTGCACCTGCACAGGAAAAGACGTCCAACCGTGGTCCAACCGACGCGATGTCGAATCGACTTCCCATTTCTGATTGAACTTGTTCTGCTCGGGACAGTTCTCGCGGATTGCAGTATTTCGGCTGCTACTTGCTGTTTCTTTTCACCTCCATCTCCTGAGCGAGGTCCTGCAGGCGCTGCTCGAACACGTGGACCTGCTGCTCGAGGTGAGCGCGGGTGGAGGCGGCCCTGGCCAGGCGGTCCTTGAGCGTCACCACGTCTTGGGACAGCTTCTCCCTCTCCTTGGCCAGGCCCTCTCGCGTCTTGGCGAGCATCCCAAAGCTGCCAACATACGCACAGTGAACGTGAAGCTGCTGCTGCTGCCGGGAGCCGCTACAGGCCTCTGAACCTCAGGCTTACTCATCTCCTTGGTCCAGACCGAGGCGCGTCTTCTGCTCCAGGTCCGTGTTGAGCTTGTTGACCTGTCGGCGCAGGTCGTCCACCAGCTCCTGCAGCTCCTGCTCCCTGGAGTGGCTCGCGTCGAGCTGCCTCCAGGCTGCCTCCAGCTCCTGAAAACCACGTGGGAATGATCCCTAGTTACAGCGATTCGTCATGTTGACGTCGAATGACGTAAAAGTGATGACGTCACTGCATGTAATTTTGACGTCACTTGATGTAATTTTGACGTCATTTGATGCCAAAAGTGACGTCGACGTGACCAATCTCTGTTGATAGGGATATCCCTCCCCTTTCGCTCCTATTCGTATCACTCCGCTTCACTCGCCTGTTTCTGCTGATGCACGGCGAGCTGGTCCTGCAGTGCCTGCTGAGCGAGTGCCTCGGTGCGCTCCATGTCTGCCGCCACCCTGGCCGTCAGCTCCTTGCACGTGCTCTCGTACAGGAGTCGTTGGCTGTGAGTCTCCACCAGCAAGTCGAGGACGCGTTTGAACTCCGTGCTGTACGTCGCCATGCCTGGGCGGCGTTGCATTTGCGCCAGGGTCTGTAGCAGACAATTTTCAGGAGTCAGCCCATTGAAAAAAATATTAAAAAACGCGCTTCACCGTATATGACGGACAGTAAGATGTGTGCAAGAAGACGTACCTTCCGGAACTCCTGCTCCAACACGGCAAAGGCGGGATCTGTCCGCTCATTTTTATCGCCCTCCTCATTTTCTTTAACGCCGATCATGTTGACGTCTTTCATTGCCAGTAAGTCAAACACTAATTTGGGGACATTTTGCGATTCCTTGTCCTCTGAACTCGACCTGACATGAAGATTTCTCCCTACTTCGTGTCAAATCGCTATGAACATTTTCGTCTCCGAATGATAAAACAGAGGAGAAGCAGCAAAATTGTAAACAATATCACCGAATAAGGTGACTCTTAAAACGATGGAGGAAATACAATGGAAACTTTGAAGGTTGCCGGAAAAACACTTGTTCCAGGATCTCCAGTGGCGTCCACCTTCGGCGCTGTTGCCCAGGGAAACCACCTTGGTTCCTGGAGAGCTTATTCACAGTCACCCAACCTACACCAACCTCTCCTACTGCGAATACGCAATGAACAGACAAGTGGACGGACAAGAAAGTGTTGTGACGGTGATGTTTGTTGTTTTGGACTGAATTTGAGTTTGAGTCTCTTCGAGTTCATGATTCATGAACTCCTTTGACAGGTAAGGTGTGTTATGTTTACACAATATAATTTTAATTTCGACCGTCTTTTTTATTATGAGGAAGAGTGATGATGCGATTCTTTGTTACAGCTTACAGGTAGTATGTTTACCACTGGCCAGCTCCAGCTGATATCAAGGATTGTGAATCACATCAGCTGGATAGCATTTCTAGTTTAAAGGCCTGTCATGGAATCTGCTCTTGTCAGTAAGAAGGAAGGAAATGAATTTGTTACTGCAGCTTCGTCGAGTCCTTCTTCCTCTATCTCAGGAGGCTTATCTGATGATTCATCAGAGAAAGCAACCGTTTACCCATTTGTGGGTTCTTCAGAGGACGCCTTCATTCAGGTAAGAAGGAGTCTGTGATGGGCAGTTTTCCCAACATGTGCTGGCTTAGTAATTGCATCATGAGGTGTCAACTCGTAGCCAAAAACGGTATATCAATTATTGCACTACAGTCAATGCAATAAGAAATAACTCATGCAGCAAAATAATTTCAAGACAGTTTCTTTAAGGCATGATAAATAAAATATGTTGGAATCAGTATATTGATTCTGTATAATTTACCAAACTTGAAAGAATTGTTTTATTTTCTGTTTCAGGCTGGGTTGAATCTCACTACAGTTTTTGACCTTACTCAAGCTGTTGAAAAATGCAAAACAATGGTGCTAAATACGAAAGAGTACTCTGATGAACGCAAATGGCTTGTACGATATTTAATTGAATTGCGTTTAAGACTGGAAGAGGCCAGAGAAGCTGAAATAGAACATCGTAAGTTACAGCCCATTGGAACTCCTCAGCTATCTCCAACGAAAGGCACTCTAGCCTCAAATGAAAGCGATACAAACAAAACTAGGGACAAGCGAATCATTTTAGGGCACCACTTTGCTCTGCAGCCACCAGCTACTTATATCTTGAAATGCGACAGGTGTTGCAGAAACGTTTGGGGTGTTTTGCATCTCTGGTACGAATGTACAGGTACGACTTCATCCTGGTGATGTGAGTTATCAGTGTTGTTCCGTATATTTCAAGCATTTAGTTTGTCATTAATTTTGTTTGTTTGTAATGCTCTATGATTGTAGACTGTCAGTATAGGTGCCACATGAGATGTCTGGACCAGATCAGAAGGCAGTGTGCCTTTGTTCGGGTCTGTGAAACTCCATATTACTCAAATGACATATGCCCAGAGATCGGTCTGGCTGCTCAGGAATATCGCTGTCATGAATGCAAGACCCTTATTTCTCATAGTGAGTATTTAGAATGTAATTTAATGTTGCTAATGTCATATGTTTTGTCTGGAGAGACAGACACTTAAAGTTTCCAGTTTAAGTTCCACCTTTCAGTCATATGTGCATTTCAAAACCTAACTGTTTCCATACAGCTTTGCCTCAAAGGATATATAACATTGGTTGGCCATTCTCATCAGGTATCTCTCACATTTACGATTCTGACCCATACTGTGTGATCATTTTAAAGGAGGTCGGGAGGTGACTGTGCTGGGATGGTGCCCCTGGGCAGAAGTAGCGTTCTGTCCCAGTATATGCGGACAACACACAAAGCGCACGTATGAAGGGCGGCGACACGTCACCGTCCCTCATGCGCGCAAGTCTCTCGTGTTAGCCATAGGTCTATTGAGACCTCAGTGCTAGTAACCAACCAACCAACCAACCAACATACCAAGGGCTATTTCCAAAGCAAGGGAATGCAGGCAAAATAGGGAGCAAGGTCCAAAAGCGGCCTAAAATAGGTCATGTAGTGTGGATGTGTCCCGTAAGCAGTAAATTATTAGTGTATTTTGAGAGTAATTGTGTGTTCAAGCCTGAAAAATGGATTGTTCCGTCACAAATGATGTTGAGATAGTTTCCCATATTTATTAATGTTTTCAGTTCCTAATATAACAGCATGCAGCTTTTAAAGCTTCTCCATTATATCCAGCTTGCTGTCAGTTGTAGCAATCAAATATCCTCACATTAATTTATTGAAAGATTCATAATTTTTTTTATAATTTTCTCACAGAAAATGGCTGGCATGAACCTCGTCACTGTGACTATGATGGGCGCTACTATTGCTCTAGCTGCCACTGGAATGCGCTTTCAGTAATACCTGCACGTGTTGTTCATAATTGGGATTTTACTGAAAGGAAAATATGCTGCAGCTGCTCTCAGTTTTTACGTTTAATGATATCCAAGCCTGTCATCAACGTTGATGCACTCAACCCTCAGCTTTTCCAATTTGTTGAAGATCTTGCTGCTGTAAAGGTATGGCTCATTTAATCTCCAAACAATTAAATTTTCTGATAAAAATTTTTGCTTTGAATATTTTTCTTTATGTTATAACAGAAATACAGATCTCAATTTTTGCTCATGAAGCAGTATTTGACAACCTGTTCAAGTGGGCTCAAGGAGAAAACAAAGAAAAAGTTAATTTGGTCCTTAAATCCCCATTTTATTGAGAACCCAACAGGACTTTTCAGCCTTCAAGACCTGATTGACATAAACAAAAAGACAATCCTACCAATTCTTCAGGAGACTACGCTCTTTTCTACAGAACATATCAAGAGTTGTCGGGTAAGAGTCATGATTAAATACTTCCTCTGAGTTTTTTAAGTCTAGAGATGCTCGAATCAAAAGAGTGAATTATTATTTTATGAGATGGAGGAAAATTTTGAACCTTTTTGAGCAATATTAATTTTTGTTTTCTTTTTTCTCAACAGACATGTAAAGGAAAAGGCTATTTCTGTGAACTCTGTCCTCTTCAAAAGCAACAATATGATAGGGATATTCTCTTCCCATTTGATGATGCCATTAGTGTTTTTGTCTGCACAAAGTGCTCTGCAGTATTTCACCGTGACTGCTGGATGAAAAACTTATCGAATTGTCCACGTTGTGAGCGATTGCAAGGAAGACAGAACTTGCTTCAAGAACCTATCAACTCATAGTTTTTGAATAGCTGTTATGCTTTAGTTCTCGGCAAACTTTGTTCCATCTGTGATTGTAATAGTTTATGGTTCCAGTTTTAAGTTTTCGTATTTGTTTGTTACTTTTTTCCTGCATTTTCGTATGGATATTAATTTATTTTTTTTGATTGCGTTGGTGTATTTCTGTTTTATTACCTTTATCGTATGATTATGGAAATCACTTTTATCATGTGACATTCTTTATTTGTGCAATAAAATAACTAATATATCTTTTTTATTGACTTATACCATTCATTTCTTTTTTCACCCCCTGAGAACCAATGAAATTAATCTTTGTTTCCTTGATTGCTCGACGATTGGTTTTGAACGCTCGCGCTTACCTTTTCGCGGGAAGCCCGTCACGTACACGTCGACGTGTTTCAGTCAAACTTTCTCAATAGCGTAAAATCCGAGAAGGCCCAAAAGAAAATTTGTACGCATTCCCAGTATCAATTTACGAAGTCTTGCACTAGTAAGACTGCTTGCATAAACACAGAATTTTCGTTGGTGAACATAAGAGTTTCAAAGTCTTTATTTTGAGTTAGGAGGTAATCTCACACGTTACATAACTGCAACACTGCAAGTCCATGATTCTTCACCAGACTGCTCGTACACTTTATTTTCTGTACAATTCACTGTGATCAAAGGTACGTCTGAAGACTAAGAATCATCATAGAAAAGGTTTTTTTTAAAATGGGGATCGCGTTGACAAGCTTTTTACCTAACGAACAGCAGACTGGTCATGCTTGTCAGTGCTCATTGCATTGTGTGGGTAAATGCTTCTTGGAGGGGGGCAATGCACTGTGGGTAGCACGCATGCGCAGTTCAGTTTACGGTTGGAGTTGGGCAGAAAATGGCGTCGGCGAACTTCTTGGAGGAAGCTCTCAGTACAGACGTCGACGAATTGGCTGTCAGTGCGATTGTAGGGTCGTTGGAGAATAACCTGGTTACCTCCGCTCCTAGTTCTTCGACTGCCTCTGGAGCAACTACGGCAGGCGTTAAGAATCATGTGAACAGTGTGATATCTAACGGAGCTCCAGTTTCCTCTGAGAAACACGGTCCGAGCTCGGGAGCGGGATCTGTGAATACTTTGACAATAAATGATGCAAGCAAAACAAATACAATACAGACACCTAATTTAGGTCAAGTCAAAGTTGTAGCTTCAGTTGCAGGGGAAGTGACAAGCAGGCCCAACTTTGTTAATCAGGTTACATCAAGCATAGGCCTAACCCAAACTACTTTATCAAATTTGGCCAAGGGGCAGGAATCCGTGCGTATTTTGGTCCCTACATCAAGCCAAACTGCAGTTGGAATGAACATTAACAATGCAAGACTGCCTCTTACAACTCAACATGTTGGTGCTTTGCAGAATGGAGGAAATGTTGCCTTGACGTCTCTTCCGTCTCAGAATGTGGTGAATCCAGCCACAACTGTTGTTTCGCAGACTCAGCTTCCTTCTAACTCCAATGTGAACAAGCAAATCACTCAGACAATTGGTGTACTAAACACACTGGATCCAGCTAAGGCTGGGGGTTCTGCTGTGGTAATTAAAACCAGTGCTAATCAATTGGTACCCCAGGTGTCAATCGCTTCGGCGGTTATGCCTGTCCCAATGTCAGTGAACAGTTCCGTACCAATGACAGCGACAAGCATAAATACTGTTGTAACTGGCTCTACGGTGACAACAAGTGGAACTTCTGTAGTGACTTTAGCTAAACCTCTCACACAAACTGTTGCCACAATTGGATCACAAGGCAACCTCATATCTGGTAATGTCCAAATTCTGAACGTGAATGCTCTTCGACCAAGCACACCAGGCATCGTTACCCAGAAGGGTCCTTTGAGAGTTGTAAGTGGCAGCCCAATTGTACGAGCTGGAACCGGAGTCCAAGGGGTAAGTGCAGCTCATGTTATTTGTGTTAATTTTTGTGATTCTTTTAGATTGTATTTAGTTTTCAGTGTTGCATATTTCATCAAAATTAAGGTTTATTATTGTGCTTAAAATGCTCCGGTCCAATGTTAAAATTTTATATTTTAAGTGACACAAGATAATTTCTTGCACTTTTACAAACACAAGTTTGAGGTTATGAGTGTCCCTTTCCTCAAGTGCTTTTCTCTTTTGTTTCTTCATATTCCTAATCCTAACTCTCCTTTATGTATTTGTAGGTTTGTGGAAAATACTGATGAGAAAAGAAAAAAGTAGTATTGCTTCCATTTCTAGTTTTTATCTGATTATTGATATTTCTGAAATTTTGTCACAGCTAACCCTTCAAGCACTTCAGTCTCTGTCTCCGGGAACCCAAAATTTACTTATCAAGACTGAAAATGGATACCAGTTGGTGCGAGTGGGTCCAAACACAGGCACTGCTACTGCCATTGGTACAGCAAATCATGGAAATCCCACTCAGACACTTCGGTTGCAGTCATTTCCTACTGTAAGTATATACGTTTCAGAGTTTTCGTAGGAAGATGGTATTTCTTTCTCTTCTTGATACATTGTTCTGTATTAAAATGTTAGCATTAAGTGAATGAAATTTTAATTCATGCTACTTATAAATTTTTATTTGTGTATTTGCGTTTCTTTTCCATTCCAAAGCTCAGTTCAGTGGCAATAGCCTCTTCCACATCAACTTCTACTGCAACGGCTAATAGTATTACATCCCATGTCCCAGTTCCAGCTTTAACAAACGCAGCAACAACTGCCTCAGCTCCAACACCTGCTCAGGTATTGTAATTTTATATTTCATATGCGAGAAATAAAAACAGAAATAAACAAGAGTGACTGAAAATGTTATGTTTGTGTTGCAGCCTCGTTCAGCTCAAAATGACACAACTAAAGAGAAATGTAGGAAGTTCCTCGCTAATTTGTTGGAATTATCAAGCCGGGAGCCAAAATCTGTTGAAAGAAATGTCCGCTCACTCATTCAGGAACTGGTGGATTGTAAAGTGGAACCTGAAGAATTTTGTGAAAGGCTGGAAAGACTCCTTAATGCATCGCCTCAGCCCTGTTTGATAGGATTTCTCAAGGTTTTTATTGAAATTTGAGATGAAATGCCCCAATAAATTGATCTTTGACAATATTGCTGGGTCAGCGTTCTAACGTGACAATATTTTCTCTGCAGAAAAGCCTTCCCTTGTTGAGGCAGGCAATGGTTACTAAAGAACTATTTATTGAAGGCATTCGCCCACCTCCTCCAAATGTAATATTTACAACAGTGTCAACAACTGTTCCTACTTCTGCAATTTCTTGTCCTCCTTTGCAGGTAAATATTTTAAAACATATTAAATCTTATATTTTGATGTCAGTTCATTATTATTGATGTCTAATTTAATTTTCAGGCGACTCAATTGAGACCTGCAGGAGTTACAACTCAAACGGTCAGAGTTGTGACACCAGTTAATGCTGCCAATGTGTCTTCATCAGTTGTTGGAGGTATGCAAGGACCTCGGCAGGTCACAGTTCAACATCGCCTTGTCACGGTTAGTGTGAATTTTACAATCATGACTCTTTCATGCGTCTTCTTTCATTTCACAAGAATTCAGAATAGTATCTTTTTTGATTTGTGTTGATCTGAAGGGTATATTGTCAAATCTTTGCTCAAAATTGTTATTTGTATCCTCCATGAAGAGCTGCTTTCATTTCTTTGCAACATTATAAACTCTATCAAACTATTGCACCATTAAACGTTTTTCCATGGCTACATGTTTCGTCTGTAATTTTCAGTTTTGCATGCTTCCTTCTTTCTTAACTTTTGCATTGAGGCATGAACTGAATAATTACAGAACAGATGTATGGCACAAAGCATGTTATTATATTCAGTGGGTTTGCATAATATTGATTCCTGAAATAGCACTTGAAACTCAATTATGCATGTCCTTTTGGTTTACAAAACTTAAAAATCAAGGATGCATGTTTGGCTGCAATTTCATTAATAACAAATCAGTTCATAGCATGAGAAACTATACAGCATTAATGTGGCTATTGGCCTTAACATATTATGTGCATCCTAAATCTGACTTGAATTTAGTTTAAAAAATTTTAACTCACCATTTATCCTGTCTTATCTCTCCTTTCTTATTCAATCAAAGCTTTTCTAAGAAAAAAAAATAGAAAAAGAAAAAAGGTAGGCTTTTGCACCAATTCGAACCAAAGGTCTTTGCATTTCAATTCTGAGACAATAGTATCAAAACTTTTCCCTGCTTTTTTTTTTTTTTTTACTGATTTGCCTGCCTTGATTTTTGTATTGCTTTTCTTTTTTTTCTCACGCTAATTTTGATGCCTTGCATGGTATGTCAACAGCCATTCCAATTTGTTTCATCTGGCTTAACTGGATCTGTGAACAAAATGTTTTCACAATCGGTGATGACGCCGCAGGTGCCCATCACAACATCAGCGTCTGGAATTGTCTCGCAAGCAGTCTCAACTTCAGTGGGAACTTCTCAACCATCCCATGCAGCATCTCCTATTCCAACGTCAACTATTGCAACTGTTCCTGTAACAATGTCTGCTCAAATGCTCTGTCGACCTGGAACCCCTGGTGCAGTTCTTCAGACTCGTGCCCTGATGCCAATCAAGCAGACAGCAACAATTCGGCCCCAAAACCGACCTCAGTCTCCAGTAATAAGGACTCCTATTACCCCTATTAGAGTTAACACACCATTAAATAAGACAACGACTATTGCCTCTAAAGGGCCACCAAAGCTTACAGCTGCACAGCAAAGAATGCAGGGTAAAGCTATTACTAGCCCCATTGTTACGCTGGGTACTGCAGGCACATTGCCTGTGGTATCCATGCCCTCTTCAAATTTAGTTAATAGTGGATTAGTGGCTGGTGCATCATCATCTGTGCTGTCAACCTTGCCCTCTGTGTCTCTCGCACAGTCAGTGACAGACAGTAGTGCGTCTGCAATTGCATCAGTTGCGTCAATGACGCCATCATCAGTTACATCTCCTGTGATAACAACACAACTGACGAGTTCTTCTGGAACTGTGGTTTCAAGTTTGCCCTCCACTTCTACAACTGCAGTGTTTCCAACTATGCCTCAAGCTGTGAAAGTTCAATCCAAAGAAAAAAAAGAGAAACAGTCAACAGCCTTGGCATCAGTGGCGGCAGCAGCTGCAGCAGCAGCGGCAGCTTCATCTTCATCAAATTCTGCTCTTTACACGTGAGTACTGGTTTGGAGAAGGATCTTTAGCAGAAGTCACCTTCTTGAATTTAAAGGATGCAATCATCACACAAAAGCACAGTTCAGTACAGAAGCTCTTTGATATTTGCAGTGGTGATGATGACATAAATGACGTCGCAGCTATGGGAGGTGTTAACATCATTGAAGAAACCCAGAGAATTCTTGGGTCAACTGACTTTGTCGGAACACAAATTCGATCTTGTAAAGACGACATCTTTTTACATGGTTCCACCTTGCAATATAAAATAAGAAACATAGGTGAGGAAACAATCGCATGCAGCTAAACCTAGATACATTTTTATAAATTAAACTACAATTAACTACCTTTTGTGTGATCTCCCACAGCAATGGAGCAAGGCCTTGATGAACCTAATGCTGATGTAGCTGCTCTTATCTCCCATGCGACACAGGAGAGGTTAAAGAATTTTGTGGAAAAACTTGCTGTCATTGCTGAGCATAGAATGGACATTATCAAGGTGATCCCACAGATCTGGCTTACTTTACCATCACTCCAGTAGTTGATTTTTTGAAATTACATTTTGTATTCTGTTTTCTAGCTGGATCCAAGGTATGAAATATCACAAGATGTTAAAGGTCAGCTCAAGTTCTTAGAGGAATTAGATCGTGTCGAGCGAAAAAGACATGAGGAGAAAGAAAGAGAACTTCTATTGAAAGCAGCTAAGAGCCGGTCTAAGAGTGAGGACCCTGAACAGGCAAAGCTGAAGGCCAAAGCAAAAGAGGTCTGTCTTTGTTATATATGTAGGTGTTCTGGCTGATAATTTTTAAAATTCATATTTTGCTCATTATGATGTTTATTTATCTTCAGATGCAAAGAGCTGAGATGGAAGAAGTGCGTCAGAGAGAGGCAAACATGACTGCTTTGCAAGCTATTGGACCTCGAAAGAAACCTCGTCTTGATGGCTCATTAAGTGATAGTTCAATTGCAGCACCTGTAAGTATCTAAAGAAGATACTCAAGTATTGTTAGTAACTAGTTGAAGACTGGACCTCATACTTAGTCCATCAGTAAACAGAGGATAATGCATAGTTTTATACTGGTTTAATGGTGTATGCTTCTTCATAGTCTGGAATTTCATTGATAAAACTTGAAATCATAGTCTGCTGTAGCTGTTTCGCTGTAATTTTAGTGGTTTAATGCTTCCCTTAGCTTATATTTTTCTATTGAATTTGAAATCTTGCGTAATTCCTGCCTTGTGGATAAATACCATTTCCATTCCTTTTTTTCTTCTTCTAAATTTTCTGATGTTTTTTTTTTACTGTTACTTACTGACACTGATAGCTTTTGTTTTATGTCCAGGGCAATCCTACTTCTACTGCAAGTAATGGCAGTGTGGTTGGTAGACCTCAGGTAAGAAATGTGCAAAAATCAGTACATCTTAAGTGTCATAGTGTCTATTTGCCCATTTTAAATTTAAAATTGATTTTATCTTTTCCAGCTTTCAAGCCGCCCAAGACTAAAGAGAGTTAACATTAGGGATCTGGTGTTTCTACTAGAACAAGAAAAGGAATCATGTAGATCGTCATTTTTATATAAAGCTTACCTGAAATGATACAAAATTAATGTTTTATGTCCCATAATGCCATCCATCTCACCTCATGCTGGTTGTTCTTTTAAATGTGTCCTAACTGTTGTTCAGTATGAAGTAGTAATTGAAATGCACCTATTTTCTAGCAATCTTACAACATACTTCCTAGTCCATCATGAGTTAACTATACTTTTATTAAAGTTGTTGGAAATATAAGGATTGGATCCAATGTCATTGTTTTTCCTGTCAGGTTCCTTTGATTGTTTTGGGACCAATCACTTAAATTATGTGATAGTTGTTTCACAAGTTGGAGCAGACAAATGTTTGATATGTATGAAAATTTCTGATTTCTTTATGCTTTTGACTTGCAAAGTAATTTGATAGATTTTTCTTTCATTCTGCACTAATTCCTGCTCAAACTGTGTTCCTCTTTCATGCAATATCCTAGTGTGTGATGTGCTGTTTTGGATCCCTTTCCTGTTCTTGCTGAAATTTTGTATTGAAGCAAAAGATGAGGTAAAGGCTGTGAGCTGTTGTGAAGTTATCTTTAGTACCTGTTTCTTTCAAATCATAAACCTTTGCAGAAAGCAAGTTATGTTGAAAATTCATACTGACTGTATTCTTTAGTTGGCCTAGAATTTTTTTTCACAGCAAGAAACTTTTTGATAAAACTTTTATGAATTCTATCTAACTTTTCAAATTAGAATTTTTGTGTCTCTGAAAATTTGGTCTTTACTCCTCACTAATGAATGTTGATGGAATAAGAACGAAAGTTTCTCTCAGCACATGTCAGGCAAGAGAAGGCTCACTTGCCAAATAATTGGCATGCTTTAAAAAAAAAGAAGATGTGCATGAAAATCCACATTCATCCACATATTATAAAGAAACTCAAAGCCAACTTCCTTGTAAATGAAAAACAATTAGATATAACTGAGACTTAATTGTTTTTAGAGCTCTTGATGGCATAGGATTTTCTGTTACCTTAGGATGTACTAGTCTGCGTACTCGTGGTAGTCAGCAGATACGTAGGCAGCACTCCTTGTTTGCGTCAGGGCATTCAGTTCTACGAATGCCTTGAAAAACAAATGGATTTATTTTATCCATAGTAATTAAGCGACATTGTATATAAGAGATTAAAATCTATAATGTAAGGCAACCACAGTCCTGAATTGTAAATATGTGTATATGTTCGCCTACTTAAAAGTGCGTATAGCTTGTTGTGTTGTTTTTAAGTCATTCATATTTTTTTTTAAATGGAAAAGCTAACTCATTTTCTCATATACTTGTTTACATCTTAACTGACACATATACAATACACATGCATGAATAGAGTACTTCTTGTCTGAAAATGCACAGTGCACTAATTTAGCATGTTTTACTTTTTATTCATTTGTTGAGTAATGATATAGCAATCAATGCTCCTGTGTATATAACATACATTTAATGAAACGTTAGCTTCCAAGTTGTTTTCCTGTGTTTTGTGCTTCAATAAGAGAAGAATTTGTGTTCTGTATGTTTTCTTGTATCTGTGTAGAGGATGGGAGAAACCTCTGACTGCACACAACTAGGTATAGGCTTCATATTATTTAAGCTCAAATTATCAACTAAATTTCCCTGTTTCTTTGCATGTAATTATCATTTTCCATGATGATATGGATTTGCTTATTATTTACATTCCCGGCTTTGCGTGGCTGCTCTCTTATTTTTTAACAAAGCTCTAAGAAATATGAAGCCCATCAAAATGTGCAGTCAGGGTAGACTGATAGTCCTGCTGCAAGTAGCTGTTACTTTGTCTTATACCTCGTTCAATATGTTTTTCTTCTTCTTTTGTTCCTGCCTTTTATTGTTGTGTTGTTGGTTGTCCCTCTTGTTTTCTAATAGTTCTAATTTACTTGAATATGCTGAAGCAGAGGTCCCGTGTATGTACATCAGCTACATAATATGGCTTTTGAGTACTTGCCTGAAATTCAGTTGCTATTTTAAAGTTTCTGCTCTGCTTTCAGAGTGGACAATTACTATGTATTAGCAAGCATTCATGACTTGTGAGTGGTAGTAACTGCTTTTCTGTCACAAACTCAAGAGATTTATTAGGGGCGCAAGTTTATTGCATATTCATCAGGTCCATGTTGTCATGTATGTGTACTGTATGTTATCATGATTTCATTTCTATATGTGATTGTGAATTACCTACTGTGTAGGTGGATTGAAACCACCCCATTGGGTGCAGCTTAAAATGGAATAATATTTTTGACACTGCCTTGTTTAATTGAATTTATTTGATTTGGAAAATTCATAACCACACAATTTATATCTCTATTTCATTGAATCCTCATCTGGCTTTTTCCGTATCTTATATCAAATTTTTAATGAAAATCATTGAAAACTAGTCGTTTATCGTATACATACATACATTTGTCATACATACATGCAAATCATGCATATTTACATATGAACATTTATATATATATATTTTTTTTTACTTTTTTATGTTTGTTGCCAAGTGTTGATGTGAAAGGTATGGTATCTGTGATGTTTACCTCCTGTGCCCACTTTATGATTATGCGAGAAGTATATTTATATATTGAAGGCTGTGCCAAACACTACTGAAACATTGAAATTAAAGAGTAGATCAGGTGCCAGTAAATTGACAATTTTTCGGGACTCGACTTTCTTATCCTTTTCCTCCCAGACAAATGTATTTCAAGAGAGAAATCAGTAACTCTCCAAACATGAGTATACTGTTTAGTTGTGGAATACAAATAGAGAGAATAATGGCACCAGCTACTTCCAGATTCCTTAGCCGAACATTTTGATCCATTTAACAAAATTTTCATACAGCTCTGAATAATTTTGCTGCACTTCTAGAAAGAATATGTTCACAATGAAAATGAACAAGGTTGAAAATGCCACTACCAAAGGAATTGGTATTACATTATGACATTTATTCTTTACATTCCTTACGAATGTATTGATTACTTGGGATGTGAGTATTAGGGAGGAGACATCAATACAAACATACAAGTAAAGTTGATGAAATAAATCTGTTTATTAAAATGATTTTTGGACCACTGATTGCGTTTCTTATCAACTCTTGCACTGCAACCAGAGTAGAGGAATCGGTTGAGAGTTAAAAGGTTCGGATCACGAGTTGTTTTCGGAATTCCCTCCAAGTTCACAGCATGAGTCAAATCGGCAATAACTACAGCAAACAGAAAAGAGAATATCCGCGCTGGCGAAATACGTATTTTCTTTTATACATACTTCAAATACGCAGAATGTTGAGTTTTTATGATATTATTTGCGAAACGAATTGTGCTTTAAATCGAAAAAAAGCAATCTATTACTTACGAAAACTAGTCAACGTGTGCTATTCGAATGCGACTCGCGTAAAGGTGCTCTTACAATCAACTCATCTACTCATCTACTCATGCGCTCATCTCATCCACTCATGACTCATATCTTGGCTACTAATGCGAAATAACTCGTCGGTCG
>CABIKL010000047.1:0-36504 GCA_902196195.1 Aptinothrips rufus | reverse complement strand
CCCCCCCCTTCCCCAGCGGCCTTCACAGCCGCAGCCGGCCGCACCGCGCTCAGCTCCGAGCTCTCCGAGCCACTGACCCCTGTGAGGTGCATCCAGTGCAGGCCAGCACCACACTGCTCATCACTGTAAACCGAACTGAACAGTATGTAGCCTCTCCAGCAGAGCTAGCACTGCTAGCAGGTCATTGCCCCGCCCCGCCCGACCAAACACGTGCAGGCGTCGCGACGTCGGGGACCTAACCAACACTCTCTGCTGCTGCTGCTGCTGCTGCAGGCTTAGAAGCTAAGGGCCTAACCAACCAATCACTCGACTCACTGCTGCTGCAGCTGAGGATATGAACTTGGGACGGTTCAATCCAACAAGATGGCGGCCTCTAGAAGATGGCAGCTGACGGCTCTACTCGACGCGCCAGGCCGCCAGGCCGCCAGGCCGTCAGGAGGTTCACAACCTCGGCTCGTCACCCTCGACTCGACTCGACTCGACTCGACTCGATCCATTGCTCTCGCCTGGCCTCGTCTTATCTCGAGTCGTAAACACTCCGCTTCGCATCGGTTTGAAGACGAGGGGAGGGGAGGGGAGGGGAGGGAAGAGGACGGGCTGCAGTGCGGATCAAGATCTAAAACGTCTTTTTAATTAACGGGAGGGGAGCAGAGCGGAGCAGGAGGAGGTGAACAGCCTCGCTGACCCGTCCCTCCCCTCACCTCCCCTCCCCCCTCGAGGCCCTGCCCTGCCCTGCACTGCCTATTTGCACGGCCGTAGCGCTCACAACGACAGCCAGTGCGACGCCAAAATACAGAGCAGGGGGAATGGAGAGTCCGGAGGGAAGACCGGGCGGGGCGAAGGGGGAAGGTGCAGTGGGGCGAGGAGGGGGCACCGAGAATGAATGAATCAGCCTGCTGATCTGCCGGCCGCCCAGCCAGGCAGGCAGGCAGGCAGGCAGGCAGGCAGGCAGGCAGGCAGGCCGCACCGGACAGGCGTGACACGTCACAATGCACTTGGTTGGGAAAGGTCAAGGCAGCCGCCGTGCGCGGCTCGCCGTCGCGACCGACGCCGCGGGCGCCGCGCAAAAAAGCGTCGCAAAATATAAGCGACGCGACGAAAGCTAACGGAGGCACGCGAGCGACAGGCTGGGCGTCGCGGCGCGTCGCGGGCTGGGAAAGGTCAAACACGCGTCGAAAACATCATCTCTTTGTTCCCGTCGCGCCGGAGCAGAGACAGCAGACAGACAGCAGAGCACAGCTTCCACCACCAGACCGGACCGGCCTCATTGCCTACATCTAATGCCACACCTAGGGAAGTCCAAGTCCGGAAAATAATAATTTACAATTAGTATGACGATATTTCAGGTACAATAAACGCAAAGTTGACACGGAACGGAGGACGGATATACCACGCACTCGCGTCCGCAGCTCTGGCGCCTAGAGAGAAACTAATAATAAAAGCTGTAAAAACAGTACCTGACCGGATTAAGTTTGATTACCCTCTCGTCTCCTCTCCTCTCCCCGAGTCAATACACGTCATCATCGTAACGGGGTACAATGCGAGTCGTAAACAGTTGCGTCAGGCCAGGCCGCGCCCCGCAACGCCACGCCACGCCCCTGTTACTCTCCGCCCCGCCGCGCCCCTTAGCGCCACGCCACGCCACACGCCGCGCCGAGGCAGCCCTGCCTGTCCTGTCCGTCACGATGCAGCTGACCGATGCATTATGGATGTTCGGCCCGAGATGGGCGCCTCACCGGGACGTAGCGTGGCGTGGCGCGGCGTGGCGCGGGGAAGGAGGTGAGGTGCAGAAGCCATGCACCAGTCTCAGAGTAATTATCTTTCTATTAGGTGCTGGACTACAGGCTTGGTACAAAGGCACGCGGCAGGGGCGGGTCAAGCAGGGTGGAGGGGGGAGGGGGAGAGGATCCCAACAATCCTCAGCAATCAACAATCGTGATGTTCCAACAATGTGCCTGGCGACGGGGGCTAGCTAGCCCAGGCGCTGCCGCGGCCTGAGAGAGCTGGGCTGCGCCCACCCTAAAATTGGTAGTTTGACAAGCACACGAGGGAAAGGTAACGCATTTTCAATCTGATGCTCGATTCAAACTTTGCAGGTTTGATGAGATCCGTTTGACGGTTCACCAGAATTCTCATAGGCGTACTGCCCGGCAGAACACTGCAAAAACAGCGGTTTATAAAAAAAGATTGGTTCAAACTTGTTCAGTTATTTCGAGAGAAAATAAAAATCAGCTTTTTTTCCGCTTGTTTCCCAATTGTTGCTGGGCCAACTTTGCCGAAAAAAGAGGCGACAAAGTTTCCGGCTGGAAGTTCCCTGGCCGCGCTCCACTTGTTCGTTCACGACGGTGTGCTCGAGCTGCACCTGGAGGCTGCTCAGCAGCGGGCCAGACGAGCAGGCAGCCAGCCGCCTGCAGCTGTCTGGGTCTGGTCTGCCAGCTAGCAGGGTATCTAGATGCGGACGGGAGGGAAGCAGTCTACCTGCACCTCCTCCTCCTGTTCCACCTGATCGAGTCCTCCATGCTCTCGGTGCCCGTGCCATTAGCACTTGTTGTGAAAGCCACACGTTTCGCCACCGCGTCGCGACTCGTCGTCCTCATCAAGGTGCGCCGAGCGCCGCGGCCATGGTGGGTCCGTGTGCACAGTGCGGCGTGGCGTGGCGTAGCGGGGCGGGGCGAGCATGGTGTGAACTCGGTGTGAACGGAGCGCCGCAATGCCACCGCACAGGGTGTTGTATGATAAGCATACGTCGCCGCACCGCACCTCACCGAGAGGACAGCAATGTTGTCACGACCAGACGCGGAAACTTCATCGAGGAACAGGAAGGAAACCGAGCTGATCAGATTCGAGCCCAGGCGCACAGTGCGACGCGACGCATAGTGACCCCCCCCCCCCCCCCCCCCCCCCCCCCCCCCCCCCCCCCCCCCCCCCCCCCCCCCGGTCCCTCCAGCAGGCCGACAGAGCGTGAGGCGATGCACTTGATCTCCGTATGTATGGATAGAGCCCGCATCTGCAGAGCAAGAGGGTGTGGAAAAGAATGGCTAGAGCAGGGGGCGCTGGGGGTGTGGGTGGGGGAGGGGGTGCTCCTAACTCGGGCTCGACAACGCCATGCCCTGCGCTGCCATGGCTGGACCGACGACGCTCCGATTCGCTTGCCGCCGCCCGGGCCGGGGACCACGCTAACTTTCCAGCTCTCAGACTTTCGCTGCTCTCCTGCTCTATTTCGTGGTCCGACTGACTAAACTTGTGAGCAGAGGGCTTCGAAAAGCAGAGGCGTAGCAAACCCAGAAACCAAGGGTAAAAAAAATTTTTGGAGGTCAGTTTGAGGCCTATTTTGAAATGACCACAAAACTAAGAAACGCCTTTTGGAGCAAGTCTCACCTCACAATATGTCTGCACCAGTGGCTTTCAGGTTGCGTTGCCCCAGAATGTGAGTTCGGGTTTGTCTGCGCCATGCTGCTACTGCTGCTATGCTACCTCAACCTGAATGCACGTGCACAACAGGCCGCGCCAGCTTGCATCTGTTCATCGCTCTCGCTCGTTTCTTGTTCGCTTCGTGACGTTGCTTGCGTCCCGTCCCGGCCATGAGGCGACCCGTCTCAAGTAGAGAGCCTAGAAGGAGAGAGGCGACAACCGTCATGGCGGCTGCCGCCCTGGGATCCAGCTGTGTCCGCTCCACCCTGCACCCTCACCGCGCGCCCAGGCGTCGCCCTGCGCATGCGCTGTCCCCTGCTGGATCCCAGCGCGGCTGCCAGGGCCATTGCCGCCATGAGAGTTGTCGCCTCTCTATTTTCAGGCTCTCTAGTCTCAAGCTACACGGCGCCGCTAGAGGGGGTCTAGAAGGGAGGGACGCGAACCTTCTGCTAGGAGCCCCCTGTAGGAGCCGAATAAAGCACGCAACAAGCGAGCGCTACGACGCTTTGCGCATGCGCCGCTCGCGAGTGCAGCGCAGGCGTAGTGGAGGGGGGACCTCCGCAGCTCGCCCCGCTAGCTCCCCTCGCCCATAATAAACAGTTGAATAAAGCACGCAAACGCTCCGGCCAATGAGGGCGCTGAACGACTATCGCGTCCCTCCCTTCTAGACCCCCTCTAGGCGCCGCGCCGAGTCGAGTCCAAAGGAGCCGAGCCGAGCCGAGCCGAGCCGGAGGCCGGAGCCGAGCCGAGCTCGTTGCGTAAGCTGTGATGGATATCCCATACAAGCCGCTATGCCACTCCATGCCAACCCAGCGACACCCTACGCTGCTCAGCCCACACACAGGCGGTGCATAGCGCACTTCATGGCATCCTGTCCCAGCCCGCCCCGCCCCGCCCCGCCGCGCCCCGCCCCGCCCCGCCCTGCAAGCCCGCAGCTGCTGTCCGCCTGTCTCTGCAGCCAATTCTGACACTACGGCACGACAACGCAACAAAGGGGGGATGAAACAGTGAGGCATTTTGATGCATCATTTAAATTTAATTTGGCAAAACCGTAAAAAAGTATGATTTAGGAACAACACTCTGACGCAGTGCAGTTGAAATCATGTGCAGCCATAGAAATCATTGTACCAGTTCTTAAAAATTCAAAATACAATCAAATTATTTGGGGTTTTTATTTTATTTATTTTATATGCTCCTGACCCTGACACTGACACTACTGTTGTATTTTCACAGTACATACATTTTAGGGAATTCCAGATGCCAGACTGACTAAACAAAGAAAAACCATGAAGAATCTCAATAACTTTGATTCAAATTCTTTATCTGAATAGAACTATTCTATCGTTACTTGCTTGCTACTTTGGTGGTCTGTTACTAATAAGATGTGCTGCGTGTCGGTCAACTGTTGCTTTGTCTTCTTAGGAATTAGAGTACTGTCTGTGTTTTGAACGTAATACGTAAATCTTCTGGCAAATTAAATATTGCACAGAATTAACTACTACATAAATTACAGAGAAAATTTCAAAATGCTTACCAAACTACTCCGAAGGCTCCATATCCTATTGGTCGGTCTGGTTGCACATCCTGAGTATGAGCAGCTGGAGTTGCTGGTTGATGTGATGATGGTTGAGGATGATAAAAGGGTTGGGCGGCAGCCAAAATTGCTTGTTGGTGTTGGGCACCACCCCCGCCCCCTTGCATCATCGACACCGACATGGAGTGGCGCGAGTGGCGCGAAGGCCCAACAACCGCCATCAAGTGGCCGCCCACAAGACAGAACTTCCACAATCAATACCACTGTTTGCTTGATTTAATTTAACACCTTTCTTCAAAAATCACTCTGACAGGAACAAAACACACTACCTTGACACAACAACTGGGTACTGTTACCACTCACTTTTTCTTATTTTCCACACCAAAAAGAAAAATTAAATCTTGTAAAATAAAATAATTTTAAAAGAAATTCTAGTATAGCCACATTTGTTGTGTTAAGCTACACTCATCATGTCCGGGGACCTATAAATCCAATGTTGATTTTGGACAAGATGCTGGTGATGGTTGTGCCAATCATGTTGTGAGGTGTCCTCCACATGAGATGTTCTTCTTCATTAGTGATGCACTACACTTGAATTTAAACTAATGCAGATTAGAGTTTACAAGTCAGATGTAAAACCACAGATATGATCCAAAGGGCTGGGGCAATCAGTGAACGAGCGAATACACTGGGAACGACGGCGGTGTCGTCCCCAGCCGATGGCTTCCAGCCGAACACTGAACTTCTCTCTCTCGTTTCGTTTCGTTTCTCGTTCTCGTTTCTCTCTTTTTGTCCCTCTCTCCGTTCCACCGCCACCAGCGATGCCAGCGCTGCCACATCCCGAAACAGTTCGCAGGGAAGCGCCAGAGAGCAGCACCATCCGTTCACGGAACCAACCACGACGTCGCCTCACAGCTCCCAGAATGCTTTGCGCGAAGGAATCGGACCACCAACTACTGCTACTACATCGACCAACATCGACTTAAAAGTTGGGAACTTACAGTCACTGGGACTTTCAGCAGTGCGACATCTGATAATTTCTTTCGGAAAAATCAATTCTTATCACTGTTTAGCACAGGAATCCTTTTTTTTCCCATCGATATGGAGTATGTGATCATATTTAGTATGTTGACTGTACTGATATGAATGGTCGCGCATTAATTCGAATCGAAGTGCCTACTCGGACACAAAAATTGATTCTTTTGCAGGGTGGCCAAGAGACCTAAAATTTCCCTGAGTTTGCAAGAAAACTGTTCACCGATGCCGAGGCGCGGAAATTCGAATGTTCTCAATAAAGTACGGGTTTGCATAGAATTTCCCTGACCAGTTTTCGCATATCTGCACCCAACACAATTCATGCCACGAGTCAGGCAAGTGAACACAGGTATTGAAACAGAATGCAAGAGGTAATGACAAATATCCTCCCATACTTTATTGTCAAATATTGACTAGACAGAATTTATCTGCAACTTTAACTTTACAGATTTCTTGTGTGGCAGTCTACAAAATATTTCTAGCATTAGCATTCAATTCAGAATAGACATAAGCCATTTCTTGGAGTGTCACAATAAGGCAAGACTAAATTTTAAATTATTGCACGTCAAGAGTGAGACGAAATAGGCATTCTATGTAAAGTTTCTGATATTTGAAAACACCATTGAGGACTAAAAAAAAAAAATACAAGATAAGGGTCTAAGTTAAATTTATATTTTTTTACAGCAAATAAAATTCAATATGAATTCAGTGAAAGCACATGCGTTGAGTACGGATTGTTACAACTTCATTCTAGTGACTAGCTCTGAATCCTAGAGGTGCATTTCACAGGATGATACATTAAAAAATTGTTTCACATGATTTCCAGGTAACAGAGATTGAGTATTTAGTCCTTGGACTGCATGTACTTGATGAGGTCGACAACGCGGTTGGAGTAACCATACTCATTATCATACCTGTAACATAAAATAGGGAATCAGCATATGTAAAAATTACACCTTCCACATTGAATAAATTATGGAAAGTCAACTTACCATGAAATAAGCTTGACAAAGTTATTGTTTAGGGAAATGCCAGCAGCAGCATCAAAGATGGATGAGTGGTTGTCACCAATGAAGTCTGAGGAAACAACTTCCTCCTCAGTGTATCCCAAGATACCCTTCATGGGACCCTCAGCAGCTGCCTTCACCTTAGCCTTGATGTCATCATAGCTGGCACCCTTGCCCAACCTGATACAAAAAGAAATTGTTAGACATAAACTATAGGTACTAGGAAACTTTTTTCTAAATCTGATCTATGAATTCTTTAATCAGAACAATAACACATGAGTGATATCGATGAAAAATACCAACCTGACTGTAAGATCAACAACGGATACGTTGGCAACAGGAACACGGAAAGCCATACCGGTAAGCTTTCCATTCAGTGCTGGAATGACCTTGCCAACAGCCTTGGCAGCACCAGTGGCAGCTGGAATAATGTTCTGGGCAGCACCACGGCCATCACGCCACAGCTGAAACAAGACTTGAAGTTAGTTTGGTTCAACCATGCATATAGCTCGATTTTTCAGGATATTTAAAAGCTGTACCTTGCCAGAAGGACCGTCAACAGTCTTCTGGGTAGCAGTAGTGGCATGGACAGTGGTCATGAGACCCTCAACAATCTCAAAGTTGTCATGGATGACCTTTGCGAGGGGAGCAAGGCAGTTGGTGGTGCATGATGCGTTGGACACAACTTTCATGGATGGCTGGTAGGCGTCGAGGTTGACACCGCACACAAACATGGGTGCATCAGCACTGGGGGCAGAGATGATGACCTTCTTGGCGCCGCCTTCAAGATGAGCCTACAAGAAGGAATGAATTATGAAGTCTCTGATTCAGGAACACTCTACACAAATTCTGGTTGTGTCACTTACGGAGGCCTTCTCGGTAGTCGTGAAGACACCAGTGGACTCCACAACATATTCGGCTCCAGCCTTGCCCCAGGGGATGGCCTTGGGATCACGCTCCTGGAACACCTGGATCTTGTTGCCTGCCAAAAGAAATATTAGGAATTAAAACAAAACCAAGCCCATCCTCAATATATGAGACCCTAGTTTTATGTCCCGAAAGAATGAACTCTTTCTACATCAAAATAAAATAGATCAACCTCAAGGAACATCTCAACTTGACAGAATAATAAGCTGAGAGTTTTAAATTACACAACACTTAAATGTATCACATTACTGAATACTTCAACCGGACTTATCTTTTGCAAAGCTTATTTAATTCTTCAGGATAGTAAAGTAAAGAGACCATTAATCAAACAACTTACCGTTTACAACAAGGCAGGTGCCATCAACCTTCACCTCACCCTTGAAGCGTCCGTGGGTGGAATCATACTTGAAGAGATAAACCATGTAGTCCACACCGATGAAGGGGTCATTGATGGCAACAACCTAAGCAGATCAACGATATATTGAAAATTGTGCCGAAGATAGGAAACAAATTCACTCACGACTGAGAGCAAATCTAAGGATTTACCTGGGCGCCCTTTTCCAGAGAAGCCCTGAGGACCAGACGGCCAATACGGCCAAATCCGTTGATTCCGATCTTGGACATGGTGAATTATTTTTTACTGAAACAAAAAGATGACATTAATTTCATACACCACAGTATTACATCATTCATGACCAAATGACGTCACATAATACATAAGCCAATTGAACCAAGCAGTTGGAGCCTGAAGGATCATCTCAATGTCAAGGACAAGGAGGGATTAACCCAAGTACATCAAGGGCAAAGCTACAGTGGCGAGAGGGGGATGGTCCATCCACTTTGACAGACCGACATGACACTTGCGGTGCCCGGCTACGGACAGTGCTTCGGATTATCGATTTTAAAATGCAACCGGGCGGCTGAGACGCACCGGTTAAGACAATCTTATACCGAAAATGATGCAACCCTTTCGGAACAACCCTCATTCAAGGACAAGCCAAGGTCACGAGTCATCCAAGTTACGGAAGCGGTCGATTCGACTATTGTTTCATTGAAATTATAACATAAAAGAAAGAGGTTTGTCTCCATCTCGGTCATCGGTGACATCGCTTTGAAAGTTACATATTTGGGTAATCCACCGGTCGAAGACATGCCAGAACCGTCAGTTAAACCAGCACCTACATGGCTATTGCCACTGCACAGCTCAATTTAAGGGAGGTGAAGGGCAGAGCGTGGAAAAGTGGGCCAATGCTACCTATTTCAAAGTCAATTTTAAACAACAGAGACGCAAATGACCACTCACCTTTGGTGGGTGTCGGCTGAGTAGAAGGAAGGACGAGCTTTGACCGCTGTACTGTGCTGGCACTGGCACCTTGCTGGCTCTCGTTGGGGAGTGGGAGGGGGAGGGGCAAGTGGGGCGGGGAGCAGGGGGGGCAAGGGGGGGAACCAGGGGGAACAGAGGGGGAACGTCATGCGATCACGTGACTCACGAGACTCGACTGCGCACGCCTGGCGCACGCCCGATCGATTTGTCCCCCCCCCCCCCCCCCCCCCCCCCCCCCCCCCCCCCCCCCCCCCCCCCCCCCCCCCATCCCATCCCACCCCATCCCGTATCGGAAACTGGTCCTCCCATAGTTCCCATCCTCCCTGCATCCTCCCCTTTTATCCCGTTTGTCCCGTCATTTGCCAACACTCTCATCATCCAAGGTCACACTTCTCGCTCTTACACTCTGGTTCGTCCCCACCTATTTCGTACCCTATCTTTCAAATCTTTGAAAACTGCTTGAAAATATTTCTCAAAGTGAATGCTGCTTCGACGGGTCGTTAGAGGTAGAGTCCTCCATCATCTGAATGGAGGACTCTAGTTAGAGGGCCTACCAAAGTGAGAGTGGGGAACCAGTTCAGTTTTCAAAACACCTCTAATGAAGAGTCAGATGGTCAGAAAGCATCACTTCTTAAGAAATTCTGGCTTGCGACTCGTTGTGGTCGGAAATGGGGAATTTCAACCTTCCCGCCAAAGACACAAAACAAAATTATGGGGTGTCTTCCGGTAAAATCTGGGCCGAACGTCGCAGAACAGCTGACAGATGTTCCCAGCTGGTGCCGACCCCCCCCCCCCCCCCCCCCCCCCCCCCCCCCCCCCCCCCCCCCCCCCCCCGCCCCCCTCCCCCCTCCAATTGAGTCTGTCGATCAGTTTTAAGTTTTATGGTTGACCGTGAACGACGGACTCGGCGAACGGGACAGACTAGCTATCGGGTTGTTTCCTATTCCGCTCTACTGGCACGGCATAAGCTGTGTGTCGTTTTCTTTTCAGGCGCCCTGTCTCTATTCGCTCGCCCTCTGTGACCCCTTCGGTTGCAACCTAGCCTTATTCGGGGAGATTCTGAGATATAATACAAGCAATCAAAATGTCAGAGAAGAAGCCTGTTCCTAGATATGTGCCCTTTGTCGTCGGGGGTACTGCAGGGTAAGTTGCAGTTTTATTTTTCCATAATCTATTGCGATCTAAACCGGCACTGACAGACGTTACCCTTTGGCCTCACTGTCCATGATGACAGGGAGGAAGTGGTTTTCCATGGGTTTTCCCATGGAAGAACGTCCGTGAGTCCTATATCCCAAGAAGTATGAGTCTCTGACTAACAATGTCTTAGTCTCAATGACAATTACATTATTCAACAAATAAATGTGCAAATTTCAAAGTACTCATGGGATCTGTTATTTTTACAAAAATGTTTTATTTGTGTTTTAGAATGCTGGCAACATGCTTCGTTCACCCTATGGATGTTGTAAAGAATCGAATGCAAGTCAGTGGCATCGGCACTAAAGTCAAAGAATATAAGACTAGTTTCCATGCATTTAGTGGTATCCTGAAGAATGAAGGGGTGCCTGCCATCTATTCTGGTCTCTCTGCTGGGCTGCTGAGACAAGCAACTTATACTACTGCTCGATTAGGAGTGTTCAATGGTCTTACAGAAAGAGCAACGTAAGTTGGTTTCTTTCTCATCCTCTTTTTTCCTTTTATATCAAATTTTTATGTACTTTTTATTACATTTGCAGGAAAGATGGAGTCCCTCCCAGTTTTGGGATGAAAGTTTTGATAGGGCTAGCTGCTGGTGCTGTTGGAGCATTTGTTGGAACTCCCGCCGATCTCACTCTTATCCGCATGACTACTGATGGGAGGTTACCACCAGCTGAGCGTCGTAACTACAGCAATGCTCTCGTAGCGCTGGTACGAATTTCTCGGGAAGAAGGCCTTTTTGCACTTTGGAAAGGAGCTGTTCCCACCATGGGACGTGCCATGGTTGTTAATGCAGTACAGCTTTCGACATACCAGCAAGCCAAACAGCATTTGCTGACGACAGGTATTTTTCAACCTTTAACCCCCATATTGCCTAACTTCTATTTTAGAAATATCTTCAAAAATTAAAGTTTTGTTTTTATTTTTGCAGGGTATTTTGAAGAGAACATTTTTCTCCATTTCTGTGCTAGTATGATATCAGGCCTAGCAACCACGATTGCCTCGATGCCCATTGATATTGCTAAAACAAGGTAATATCTCTTGATGAAACAACCAAAATAGTATTTTCAAAAAAGTGCCATATACCGTTTTTGAAACTCCCTTTAAAATATTTTGTTTTTTTTTTCCCTTCCAGAATTCAGAATATGAAGGTCGTTGATGGAAAGCCGCAGTTTAAGGGCACTGTTGATGTTCTCTCTCAAGTAGTACGTCATGAGGGTGTGTTTGCTCTGTGGAAAGGATTTACACCTTACTATGCTCGTCTTGGACCTCACACTGTTCTTACCTTCATTTTCATGGAACAGCTAAACCTTCTCTATAAGAGATTTGCTGCATAATTATCAGTTTTAGAATTAAAATAGGGTGATACGCACATCAATTTCATAAATATTGGTGTAGTCATTCATTATTTGTGGAAGGGTGTTTGAGTGTGTAGTGAACATTCCTTTTTATTTTGTACTATTCTTTTTTTAGGAGTATGTTTTAATTTTCTGTACCACTCCCTTCCTGTACTTATGGTTTGATGTTTGGTGATTTTTTTAAGTCCCGTCAGTTTATTGTGTTTTTATGAATTTTGGATGTGAATTTAGAAAGTGAAATCATTACAATGTTGCAAAGGAGCCTGAACATGGCATGACTGACTGCCCTCTGCATGTTTTATGAAGATTTCAGGCTTGCAATCATCTTTTATCCTTTAAATTTCTTTTCTTCGGACTATCTCAATTTATCTCTTTCCTACTGTCACAGTCAGTCAGTGTGTAAACTTTGACTTCATCTAGTCGTGTTTTTTAACTTGTTTTTGTCAGACAATTTTATATACTGTTTTTTTTTCAGCATTTAGTCATAGGGCTTAAATCATTAATAGGCAAGTTTCTCTTGTTTTTAAGTGATGTTAGAATAATCTCGTTAGTATTTGTGATAAGCCATTATGTTCAAAACTAAATTGGACTGTTCCACTGAAGAGAAGACAATAAGCACCATGAGTGTACTGAAAATCATTTCTTTAGTATTAAGCATTAGTCTGTTCCAACTAGTTGCATTTATCATTCACACTGTAATAATTTCTTTTTGTGCCAATATGTCTTTAGTGTTAGTCAGCATTTCAGAATGCATTTATAGTCTAGGAATCAGATGTTAAGAGCTTGAAATTCTATTTTTCTGGAAATATAGGTGAATTAAAAAACATTAGCACAAAAGACTTCTTTTCGCCCTGTTTTCTAACCTCATTTGGTTTAATGTTTTCAGCAGAGGCCACTATCAAAGGGTGCTTGTGTATCAGAGCTACAGAAAGGGTAGTTTATGTTTTGGGCCACAAAGAAAGAGATGGACTTATATGGAGACAAGGACAGGAGATAGGTGGATCAGTTTCACCACCACCATTGAATGTAAAGAACTCTCTGCTACGCATTCTGACTTTTAACTCTGATCTGCATTACTTTTAATTACTGACCAGGGCACAGCCATGTCGTTCTAGCTGTCAATATCTGCCTTTGAATTGATTTGAAATTTGTCTGAAAGAATCCCAATGGCTATGTATCCTACTGACAAACTGTTTCGAGTACTGTAGAGCATAACAGCGAAATTTAAAAGGATATAACTCACGGAACACAGGACTATCAGATCTTTGATCATGTGGTTACTCCATGCTGATGATATTTGATGCCACACAGCCATCAAAATGTGCACTTCTGTTGCAAATTGCAATAAAAGAAACTATGGAAAAAGGAGAGAGATCCATTAAAGTTGTCTGATTAAATTTTAGATTATATTTATTTTCCAAGTGCAGGGCTAAAAACATACAGTGCTTGCTGATCACATGGTGCATTTCCATAAGTGGTCTGTTTATAAACCACTTAAGATGTCTGCCACATTACTACTGAAAAATAAAAACAAAAAATACTGGAAAAGTGTCTATGCAGTTCAGATGACATATCCTTATTTTCTTTTTGGACGGCTTCACTGAATGTGAATACTCAATAAATAAATTAATCATTAAGCTAAACTTAAATATAAAGCAATAGATGGCACACATAATTTTAGCATAGTAATTTTATTTCAAATACAGATCAAGAACCCTAATAAAACATAAGCTATACATCCAGCAGAGTGTACTGGACCCTTCAAATTCTCGGCTTGATGTAAATGGAATTGAAAGCAATTACAGGCTCCAAATAATGAATACCAAGTTAACCATAATGTATAGAATGATATTCATTCAAATAAACTACTCAGGAGCTCTAAGTGGCACATACTAGTCTGATAAGATAACAAGGGGAAGTGAAAAATGACGGAAAGCAGCAGCGCTGCTCAAATTTCCTCACCAGCACCATTTAAAACAAAAACTAGTATCACAAATTTCTTTATTGGCACAGTTAATATGAACTTAAAAGTTAACTGATACACATGCAACAGGGTTTTAAGATGACAACTTTTGCAGGAAATCATGCACAAGACAAATTATGAGGAAGAATCAATTCTTAATGAATAGTCACTTCTGACTAGTAAGTAAATGTTTTGTACAGAAATGTTCATATTATTAACTGAATATCAGTGCAGCATATCAATGGCGGCAGTTTAATATCACATCACAGCCTCAAATATAAAGCAGATTAATAAGTATTCTATCTCACAAGGAAAACTAGACTGCAATGTAGATTGCTATTATAATTGTTCACTTATAATTGAAATAGCCATTCATGCTTTAGCATAGTATTGTGCATGAGACACATTGTCTTAAAGAGTAATAATAATAAAAATTCGTAAAATAAAAAAAATAAAAAAAATGAAAAGTCCCTTTAACAAAGAAACTGAAATTAAACTTTACCTTCATCAAAGTGTGATAGGTGGCTCAAATGGAACATGAGATTAATCCCTCATTTTCATTCTTTCATAAAAACAGAAATTTACGACTACCTATGCTGTCACAAGAAGACTACAGAGTCAGGAGCAACAAAGATCTGTTTGCTTTTATCTACACTTAAGGCTATGAAATTCTAACAATGTTCTTCCTGAAAGTATTTTTTTAGATTTACAAGAGAGGATCCACATCAAGGAAATATCTGTTCTATGAAGTTAAATCATGTTGAACAGCTCTTTGCAGCTATTTGTATGTGGCTTTAGTTCATTTCAATCTAAAAATGCTTATCACAAAAAAACAAAAATTAACAACCTTCAACAGTAAAACGACAAACCTTTCATCTCACTCATATACACTTTTACAAATTTCACATTTTGAGATTACCAAAGAAAAAGAAAGAAAAAAAAATTGCACCAAAGTAGGCAAGTTTACTGCTTACAAGTTCTTTTAAAACTAAAGGACTAGAAAATCATTATCTTGCTATTTAAAGATGGTTGGTGCAAGCATCTTTGAAATTGGATGCATTAAATGGGACAAAATAGTCATCATGGAGGAACCTGACAATTGATTCAATTGGACACAGGTATGAAGAATTATGTTTACGGTGTGATGAAGAAGACATATTGAGTGATGGATCAGTATCTTCTCCTCGGGCATTATGATGATTTTGGTGATTTACGACTGTCGATCCACCATGACGACAGCAAACAATATGGTTGGTTAAATCTCTGCCATTGAATACGAGCCTGAAGAAATAATCTTTTGCAGCTGGCCCCTCATCATGCTGAGAAGATGCACCTGGTTCACCTGTTGAGGTGTGCTCAGGAGTTTTGCCACGATAAACCTAACAAATATTGAGATATTAGGTGAGTTGCATTGCTTTTACATAACCAGAACTGCACAACAACTAAAAAACTTGTCCATTAATTTATATATTTTATCCTTTATGCAATACGCACCTCAATCACAAGTCTCGATGCATAATATGGTGCAGCAGTCTCAGCAATTACTCCAAGTGCACCAGTAAGGTATTGCAATGTTTTGTCATGTCCAGAGTAGATAACAATTCGAGGTTTCCCTTCCGATACCATTTTGAGTAAATATCCAACAACACTCCGTAGCAGACCATAAGCTCGTAAAAGGCAAGATCTCTTCAAACTTTGACTTTTAACATACAGACGTTCCTCCCATTCAGTGTACGCAAACAGACTAGTCACTTGTTCAGGTCTCACACAAATCTCCTGAAAGTACAAAGTGGTTAAATAAGTTTACTAAAAGAATTATTTATCAGCAGGGAGTACTTTTTTAAAAGACAGAACATTCACCTTGTTAAGGAGTCCAACATCAATGCATGGCAGAGCTGCACCATGGCATACATATGCAAGTAGTGCATCCCTCAGCGCATGAGGATCAGAAAGCAGTGTTTTGTCAGGTGACTCATATACAATTGAGGCTGCAGATCGCACAAGCTTCATCACTGCAGGATGAGACCGGAAATGTTCTGCACCCTCAACACTAACTTGATGTCGATATTTTTCAGCAGCAGGGCAAGCACAGTCATTAAAACAGAAAGCCAAGCTTTGACTGGGACGAAGTGTGACCTATAAAAATTAGCATTAACTATATTGTTATATGATAAATTCAAGAGTTGAGACAGTAAACCAGAACAATTGTGCAACATTTTCAGTTTACCTTGTGCAAGTCTTCTAGGGAGAGAAAACTATACAAGAATGCAAGAGCACTTTGAAAGGTACGTCTGTAGTGAGTGCTGTATACTACAACATCCTCTGCGGTCAAGGTGCCTGTTCCAATACCTAATCTTTCAGCATAAGCAGCCTTGAGGATCTGTCCAGTTCTAAAAGAAATAAAAATATAAAAGAAGACAAAGTAATAAAGGAAACGCAAGTTCTTCATTTTTAGGATTTTGACTATCAGTGCAGCATATGTATTTTACCAAATTAATTAATTTTACCTGAGGAGTTGAGTGACTCCAACTGGTGTCAGTTGACCTAAACTGCACTCTCCACTACTGGGTGGAACCAAAGGAAACGCATGAAAAGGACCCAGCAACTGCCAAAGGAAATTGTTGCTGAGTTTGTCACTCCCTCCTCCACCTCCACCAAGACCAGCAGCTAATGATGCATTCTGCAGAAAGGCTTCGTAAGCTGCATAACCAGCATCCCAATCTCCATTTGTGATATCAGGGCTGAGCAAATCTCCTGCACAATTGACACTGCTAATATTGCGCACATGCATGAGAGGCCCACGATCTCCATGGCGCAAAAATATGACAGCACCCACAAGGGTGAAGTTTGCATCAACTTGACCTGATAAAAATTCCATGAACATTGTCATTTCAAATAAAAATTTGTAATATATTGCTCAAGTGTGAACAATCTTTACCTTCAGTGCCCAAATTTATGTCCTCAGGAGGATTGCAAAGACGATAGATACGTCGACCTTTAATTTCAGGTTTTAAATCCTTAGGAAAACCCCTAACTAGAATATCATTTGATGAATGCTTGTATCCCTGTGCTCCATCTTCAGTTCCAATGTACTTGTACATACCTAAATTCAGAAATACAGACATCCATTAATAACAGGATTCAACGCATAGGTTAGTGATCAACACATTCATATACAATCGCACAAACCTCCAACCATAAGGAATATCCACACACTAAGAATGAGGTAACAATAAAGTACACGGTGTTGTGACAACAACTTCATCATGAAACCTGGCAGCATCTTAAAATACCTGACGAAAATAAAACTTATAGTAATTTATGGAAATTTCAGATTATACATCAATGCAGGATCAAAGTACAAGCACAGATCAGCAGTTTGAAAAAGGATAATGCGTTATCTCGCAGCACGAAATAAACCATCACATACCAAATTTTTGCTTCAGATTATTAAAATTTGACAGTGGTCAGTGGTGTTTGTTTGCTTGCGGGAGTCTTCATTGTCCTTATAAGATGACGGACTGCCCTCTCCAGAACGAGCGGGCATTCAGAATTATTGCGTGGAAGAAACCTTGAATACATCCCAAATACAACTTTAAACTTCATTCCGTCAACTATATAACTTTTGACAAGTATCGCGAGCAAGCAGAAATAATTTCACATCTTTTTCACGCAGAAGAGTTTTCTGCTAGGTCTTCTGTTTTCTGTTATTTTTCGGATAACTGGCTAAAGAAGCATCTATATCATCTACATCTGGCCAGGATTTGTAATGAAAACCCAACCTGCCGTGATGGCGTCTATTGGCGGGATGTGATGGCAAGTGCACTGCGCATGCGCATTGCACCTTTATGTCGACGGCTAGACGGCTACGGCTTTCGTGCGTGAAGAGCTCCGTTGTTCAACACGATCGCGACTTAACTGGTGTTAAGATTCCTTCGTAGGATCAAGAGATATTAGTTTTTCTTTTAAGTGTTGTCAAAGGCCTTCCAGTGGCGTCCTCACGCAAAATGACGGAAAAGGATGGAGGTAAGGAGGAAAATTAGGACCTCATTGAATACTTGTTTTATGACGCTTTGCTTGATGCCGGCAAGGGAGGCGCTCGAATTTGAGCGGGTAATTTGGTCGATTTTTTTCGATAATCCACATTAGAACGATCCATCAAACTTCTAACGTATTGCATATATTTCAGCTCGCCTGGAAGAACATTTTTTTTCAATTTTAGTTCCTTGAATTATCTCACTTCTCCTCTTCGAGTATGGTAAAAGTTCTGTCGCTTGACAGGCGCATTGGCTGCAAAATACGACATGCTGAATATTTTCATCCTTCATATGTCTCACATAGTTATGTCTGGATCTTTGCTCTTTTCCAACATTTCTCACCATCATTTAGATCTGACCAGACATGGATATCAATGCATCATCGCACCTCATAACCTATTGCCCTGTTGATCATTTCCTTTTATTTAGTCCTTTCGTTCCTAATTCTGTCTGCTGATCATCTACTTTTTCCTGTCAGTTTCTTTCTCACTTTCCCATTCATATATAGTTCGCTTGACAAAAGTTATGTTGAAAATTGCTATGATTACATGTATATTATTTGTATGTTGTTTGTAGTTTGCGACAATGCTATTTCCGTTGTTCGAATGTTCTTTATTTTGTGTGCAGTTTTCTTTCATTGGTTCATGTGAACATGAGTTTATGTTTTTTATCACGATATAGAGCTCTGAGTTTATGTTTTTTATCACGATATAGAGCTCTATCGAAATATTAAATCGCAATGAAATCTATTGCTCTTTTGTGACTAGGATTCCATTCCCACTCTTTCTCTTGATATTAAACTGGTATCATTTTCCTTCTTATTTCAGAAGCATTTGATGATGCTGTGGAGGAAAGGGTCATCAACGAAGAATATAAAATCTGGAAGAAAAACACTCCCTTCCTGTATGATCTTGTCATGACACATGCCTTGGAGTGGCCATCATTAACAGCCCAGTGGCTGCCAGACGTCACAAGACCTGAAGGGAAAGATTACTCTGTCCACAGACTCATATTGGGAACACACACATCAGATGAGCAGAATCACCTCCTCATCGCCAGTGTACAGTTGCCCAATGAAGATGCCCAATTTGATGCATCTCATTACGACAATGAGAAAGGAGGTGTGTATTTTTCTCTGAATCATCAAATGATCAAGCTCATCCTTGATTTATGTAATGATGTACTATGTTAATTACTTTTCAGAATTTGGTGGTTTTGGATCCATCAGTGGTAAAATAGAGATTGAAATTAAAATTAACCATGAAGGTGAGGTTAACAGAGCTCGTTACATGCCTCAAAACCCTTGCGTCATTGCCACCAAAACTCCATCTAGTGATGTCCTTGTGTTTGACTACACTAAGCATCCCTCAAAACCGGATCCCAATGGAGAGTGTCATCCAGACTTAAGGTATTTGTTGATGTTCAAAGACAGTAGCTCTTTGTGTTTATTGTGTGACAACTTGCTTTAAAATTGTTGTTTCCTTCTTTTAGATTGCGAGGACATCAGAAAGAGGGCTATGGGCTCTCCTGGAATCCAAATTTGAATGGCTATCTTCTATCTGCTTCAGACGACCACACTATCTGTTTGTGGGATATCAACGCCACTCCGAAAGAAAACCGTATCATTGATGCCAAAACAATATTCACAGGCCATACTGCTGTTGTCGAGGTGCGTTTGGAAATTTCCTGCGCTATCTTGATCCATAATCTTTTAAATTAACCTTTTAGTAAACGTCCGTCTCTGCTTTCAGGATGTTGCTTGGCATCTTCTTCATGAGTCCCTCTTTGGGTCAGTTGCTGATGATCAAAAGCTCATGATTTGGGATACCCGCTCCAATAACACCAGCAAGCCTTCACACACTGTTGATGCTCATACAGCAGAAGTTAACTGTCTGTCTTTTAATCCGTACTCTGAGTTTATTCTTGCCACAGGAAGTGCTGATAAGGTATGATATAAATTTGACAAGTTGCTTTAAAATTACTATGAAGGGTGATATATCAGTTCAATTGAATTTTCTTGTTTCAGACTGTTGCTCTATGGGATCTGAGGAATCTGAAGTTAAAACTACATTCGTTTGAATCTCATAAAGATGAAATTTTCCAGGTAATAATATTCTGTTGCATGATACTGCGGAAAGTCTTGCATAGCTTCCATGCATGTATTTGCTTATAATTTTCTTTTCTTTTTTTTTCTAGGTTCAGTGGTCCCCTCACAATGAGACGATTTTGGCATCAAGTGGCACAGATCGTAGACTTCATGTTTGGGACCTCAGCAAGATTGGGGAAGAGCAGTCTAGTGAAGATGCTGAAGACGGACCCCCTGAACTGCTGGTGATTACATTGTTTTGTAAAATTAGCAGAACAGTTACTTACACCAGGTCTGAGCCTATCTTAATTTTCATGTGATATTTAAATGTATATTTTTTTTCTTTCTTTTATAGTTTATTCATGGTGGTCACACTGCTAAGATCTCAGATTTCTCATGGAACCCCAATGAACCTTGGGTTATTTGCTCAGTTTCTGAAGATAACATCATGCAGGTAATGACATTTTCCTTTAAACTGCTTAATTTTTTATTTTTTTTTGCTTTTGCTAATATTTTTAATGTACGTTTTCAGGTTTGGCAGATGGCTGAAAATATTTATAATGATGAGGAACCTGAAACTCCGGCAACTGAACTTGAAGCGGCAGCATCATAAAAATCTGTTATAATTTTTACCTTACTTAATACATGTTGTACAAGCTTTTCTGCTTTTTTTTTTAATAATCTTTGTTCATTGTGATTCATCTATGTACCACCAATCATTAAATAATAGTACTGTACCTGCATTTTATTTTGTTCCTTTTATTTCATCCTACAAAAGAACCCTAATTAGATCTGAAAATTTTTATTGGTGCAAAACAGATTTTTCCCTGTAAGAAACACTTCAGTGAGGAATGAAATATTTTTGGCTGGAAAAAAGAATCAAATTTCATCCATCTAGCCACAATAAAAATATCAGTTTTTAGGATGGTTACTAATTTTTCATACCTACCCGTTCTGTTAAGAAAATGTCGAATTTTTCATACTCCAGAATTTTTTGTAGAATACGTAATTGTTTCGGTGGGTCTTGTAACACAACGAAAACCAACCATCGGTGGGTCTTGGGTGGGTTGGATATTTCACTTTCAGCAACAGAGTTCAGCGGTAAAAGTTCTCAGACGTCAAGAAAAAATCGAAAATGAACTTTCTGCCGTCACTACTGAAATGGCCAACGCTTCCCATTCAATTATTGGAGACCTGTGGTAACGTCTTCTAGGTTATCTTAATCTGTAGAAGTTAACATTTGAGCTCCTTTTCATTAATTTTTTAAAAATCGCGATAACATTACATTGTTTGCATTGATTTATGCTTGCAATATTGATAAGTGGTCGAAGCTTCGAACCTTCACTTGCAGTATACTTAGTTTGAACTGGAAGATTTCTGGCATGCTAGCTTGCCTGTTGTTAAAACTTCTTTAAAATAGTAATAGCATATTTTGATTCTTTTTTTGATAAGCTCAGTTAGCAGTTTGGAAATGATTTCAGGTGGTGTTCGTTTTGCATCTAAAAAGACTGGGTCTGGAGCTAGATGGCAGGGAACTGGCAGAAGGAGGAAGAAGTACAGAGGGTTGCAGAGAAAAGATGGGGATGTTGTCACGGCTGGAACTGTGCTAGCAACTCAGCTCACTCTGCGGTTTTTCCCAGGATTAAATGTATGATCAAACATGATGTGAGTGAAGAACGCTCCTTTTAAAATCAAACGATTAATAATTGTCTGGTTTTATACTATGATTTCAGGCTGGATTTGGAAAGAATGGAAATATATTTGCTATCAAGCCAGGAAAAGTCATTTTATCATCTGAACTAGCTAAGCCAAATTGGGATCATACTTGGATTCAACGCTTAATGCCCAGACGTCCAGATAACGTTCCCATTTACAAAAAATACATTAATGTTATTCCAGAACAGCAGCATAATCGTTTCAAACTTGTAGAAATTGTTTAATTTTATTGTTAAAATGTTCTGTAGATATTAAACTAAATTTAATTCATTTGCTGTAGCATGTTCTGCTTAAATTTAATGAATAAATTGTTTTTGTTCCCTTATTAGTTCATTGTTTTTTAAAACTAACTACTTAGTCTGTGAGAGTAGTAAAATTTGAATAAGATCTTCAAAGACCTTCAAAGTTCTTTCACTGAATTCAGAATGTATTTTTTTTGTAAATATAAAACTTGTAATACATGGTACACAAAAATATCAAAACATTTCATGTTATGTCACACACAACCACTAGATCTTTAACAAATAACAGATAACAAATAGAAATAATAATGCCTTAATGCTAAGAACGACGTGGTTTTACATTTTTGGTGATGAAATCATTGACTACGTATTGTTTTTCACTCTCCAAGACACTTAAATCGGTTGAGTGAGCAAATTCTGAAAGCAGATGCCAACATATTAAAACTTTGCTTTTATTAAAGTCATATTACAAGTAATGAAAATACTTGCCAACACTATCCTGGAGGAATCTCAGTATCAGTGCATGATTTATTTTTGATGCTATCACAGGGTCTAGCTTTTTCATGAACCAATCTAACCAATAACCGATTATATGAACCGTGTCAGTTTGGTTCTCATGGGTGGTCATTCTAAACAAAAAAATATTAGAAATAAAAGATGTCAATCTATTTAAATCCATAGCAAACATGTTCTGGTAACTTGAGTTAATGTTGAAGGCAGTATGTCTCTTACCTAATTGTGTAAAGGTGTCTCTCAGAATCAGCTGGGGAATCAACAAATTTTTTCATTGTAGCTATATTGCTATTTATATGAAAAGTCTCAGTGTTGATGAAAATAAGAGGCTGTTTAATGCTGCCAGGCATATCTGGCTCATCCTTAAGGGTATACATCCATGCATCAAGAATGACGCCAAGCCTAAAAAAAAAGACAAGAAAGAAAGATCACCAAAGGAAGTTTCACAAGAAAACGCCCAAATCAGTAAATTTATATTTTCACTGACCTGAATCTTTGATCTTTGTACAAAGTTAAAAGAGCTGATGCTCCCCCAAAGGAGTGGCCCATCATCACAGCTTTGCTAAAGTCAAGACGTCCCTGCCCAAATTACAAAAAAAGAATTAGCAAGTCAATGAGCTTCAATATGATATGTCAGAAACCAAAAATCTTAGGATACATCAGATCTCAACATTTTTCTACCAACTTATATCACGGAATTGATAGTAAAGAGCAACAATATACCATCTCACCTTCAAAAGTTCCAAGGAAAATTCATCAGAAGCTAAGTTTTTCACTTGATGGCCAGCATTTAATTGTTCCAACACATCCAATGTCCTGCTACATTCTGCAGCACGCTGTCTTAGCTGTAATTATAATGACATAATAAGAAGTTATGCAATTCTGATTAAGTAAAGTAATTTTTATAATTATTTAAAGTATTTTAAAAATGGAAAAGAATGGAAATAAATAAATATGCATTACCTGCTTCACTCTTGCTGGAAAATTTTCAAGTCCGAAACCCATTTTATGATGTTTTATCCATGTTCGTTTGGACTGTGAGTGATCTTCAGGAGAAGCATAATAGTAAGTTGCACATGCCGATGTGTCTCTGTGCTCCAAGGCTGCTACCACAAAGCCATGGGATGCAAGTTCAGCATACGTGCCAGAGTAAAAAAATTTACATGCTCCAAGGCCATGAGAAAACACAATCACAGGGAACTTCTCCTTTTTGTTACACAGAGGAGCTGCCCATACAGCTGGTATGTAGGAAGTTCCTGCAATTAATTTCAGAACCACTAGGATTAGGAAAAACATCCCAGTCAAATTTCATATTTTCCTTTTTTGGTAATCATTTTTTTGTTGGTGACCTCAATTTTTTGAAGTCATATTCACTTTTCCATTTGACGCTAATCATACCTGACACAAGCCAAATGTATAAGCGAAGTACAAAATAATATATTCCCAGGATGTAAGCAAATCCTCTTGTGTAAGCTGGGTGATCAATCCATGGAATCCACTTCTCTTCAATAGTCTAAAGTAAAAAAGAAAAAAATTGTTCTAAAATTATGACACACACTTTTTAAAATTCTGTTGTTCTTTTTCGCATTATTTACAAAAAATTTCATGGATGGTGTTCTTAAGTTACCTTGTCTAGCGATGATGGGTAGAAAAGCCTGCAGAAACATCCCTCAGGGGAGTACCCTGTCATTATGTCCACACAACCTGGCACGTATGGTCCTGAAGACAGTGATAAGCATTAAATTACAAGATTATTAAAAACCATCTTTGTTCTTTTATTCTCAGCAATGATGAATTGTTGACTTGCGGACTACGCATTATCAAAATCGTGTGATTTTCCATTTGTGAAAACCAAGCAATCAGTTTTAAACTTTTTGCAAAGTACGGGCAGAAAAAGAGTTTACCAGATACACCAGAAGTACCAGATATTAATTTAACTATATGTTCTTTTTTTTTTCCAGTTAAGTACAGGGAGGAAAAATAAACTTTATAAAAAAATACCAATATATCAAAGAAGTTTGTTTAAATGGCGCTCTTAAGTGTGTTATTGTCATCATATCCTCGAAACATAGCAATGAACAGCATTAGCATGATAAAAATAAAATACTTCTGAAGTTTAAAACAATCATTTTAGAACTAATTTTTTTCTGAGAGCAGATTTCAAATTTTTTTAAAAGAATAGCAACCTGTTGGACATGCTTTACAATTTTTCGGAATAAAATGAAAAATATTCTTACCTGTTGGTTTTGGGATGTGACATTTTCTCCTTTTCCCAAACATGTTCAAAATCAAAGGTTGTAAGCGAGTGATTTTGTTTCTGGACGGGGAAAACCAGCATATCACAACGCGAATCACAAACTCAGCTGGTCGAATCAGGGTTGGAGACCACACAACTGGCGGGGAGGCCAGTCACGGGCATGGCCTTCTGTAAACGCGCAGCACAATCCCCTCGCTGACGAGGCGGGGAGCACTCAACTCAAGGCGCTCACCCGTCCGAAAGCGTAAAATGGAACACTGCGTAACCAACCGCAAGCACTCGCACTTCCTGCCCCGCGCTAGCGCAGGCTTCACTCCAGCAGATCCAGCTGCAGCGGCACAGCGGCACACTCCGCCAGTTATGTAACACTACTGGTCCTGGTTCGGAAAGGATAGAAGTTCTCCCCTCCCTCGGGCCCTGATTGCAGGCTGCTAGTCGCTACACCTGCCCAGCCGCTCTCCCGACTCACTCCCAGCTCCAGACTGGCATTGGCACCTGAAGCTGCACTGCTGGCCTGGTCTCGACATGTGAGAGAGAGAGAGAGAGAGAGAGAGAGAGAGAGAGAGAGAGAGAGAGAGAGAGAGAGAGAGACAGAGTGCTGCCGCTCACTCTGCCGCGACTGACATGAACTCATGGATACTAGCCGCCCGGTGATATCTGAGCCATATAGCCCCGTGATGTGAGACGATCATCCCGTGCCGTGCCGAGCCCAGCCAAGTAAAGTCCGATCGCGAGTTGGGTACCGGGTAGCCGGCCAGTACAGTGAGGCTCGGCCGGTGACCCGCGTTGCGATGTGCGGCGACCAGCAGCTATCAGTACATACCTGCAAAGAACACAGACAGGGTCAGAAGAACACGTTGGAGAGATCATGATTGTTGTCACGAACCTCGAAACACCAGTAATTAGCTGGTGACAGCCTGACAGCTGCAGCGCCAGGGGAGAAAAAAAAACAAGGCAGAAAACGGCGAAGCCCTAGTCTTAGGACAATGGCCGGTTATCGTCTGACAAAGCTAGGAATTGAAAAGAAAGTCTCATTGACCTACCTATACCAATGTTAATGAGGGAAGCTCCATGCCACTGCCACCCCATTACTGACTTTTTCATCTCCTCTTCCCGGAAGGCAGTGCCTCTCTCTCTCAGACATCGTGATGTTATCCTCAATCCACGTGTCGATCGTCCTTCTCCTTCGCTCGAGCTCAGTTTTAGTCTCAAGGTCCATGAAAATAGCTTCTGCCTCTAGAAACGCGCATTGGGCGTTCTCAACATCATCCTGTAAACATCTCTCAGTTAATCGTGGCTCCTGTACACGGGTTGGTGGGAATTCCCTTTGTACAAAAGTGCGGTAACATCCCGGCGGAAGACGTTGTGGATTGACATATAGGCTATAGGCTATTCCAGCGGTATCCGATAGCTAAGAAATAAGAAACTGTGCTCACTGCGCATGCTCGGTGGCTCGGCGCGGGGCTCTGAGCATGCGCAATGAGCACAATTTCTTATGTATTGTCTTCTATCTGCTACCCCGGCTTTTCAGATCTGTGGTCACCGACACACGACTCAGCTCGCACCCACTCTCAGGATCCACACCACTCGCTGTTTTAGACTACAACCGTGTTTGACACTAATGAGTGTGTGATAGACTTTGCGTCTCTCGTTCGCGAATCTCATTTTATTTTGATCGACAGTTTCGGCCAGATACTTCAACCTCAACTTCAGCCTGACGTCGGGTCGTATAGACAATACGTCAGACATCAATGTTGTTATCTATTTTACACAGCTTTCAACCTATCAACTCGTGGAACACCGACCTTGTTGCCTACCTGCTCGGCCGGATATCGGGGTGTTCGGTCATGACCACCATGCGACCTACCCCCTATCCGTAAATAAGTTTAACGGATTCCGTTCTTGCTCGCCAACCCAGACCCACCTCCTCCCTCTAGCGTGACGTAATTCATGGACGGCCGCTGTAGATGACAGAGCATAAATACCCAGTTTCGCCGGCGGCGGGCCCGCTCCAGCAGGACGCCGTGCATGTGCAGCAGCAGGCAGCCCCTGAGCACGCTCAGCCCCGGCTCCAGCACCGAGGCGACCTGCAGCATCTCACCGCACAGCTCGACGCTCCGCCGCAACTGCTCCTCCCCGATCTCTGCGAGGACAGTGGTACAAGAGTCGGAGTGCCGGCACCACATTTTAATTTCGTCAGAAAAGAAACTTGAGATCAAATTTATTTGAAGAGTCTTTTGAAAATTTAGGTATAAGACTTTCTCAAAAGACATTTTGAAATTGATGAATAAAACCTCAAATTACTTCATAATGTCTTAGGATTCTCAAAAAGAAAGAAAATTGAAGTGTGCTCTGAAATTTAAGCCTATCCCAGACAGCCAAACGGTTCACCGGAACCATGGTGATTCGTGACCCGAACTATGTCGGTTCCGAATCGACCTGGATTCGACGCATAATGTCGATCTTCGACCTATCATGTGTAATATTGGTATTTTTCCAGCAAATTTTGATTTATATGGTTCTGTGTCGTTGGTCACCTGGGGAGCAGCCCGGGATGTGCGCGTAGGCTCCTCCCAGCAGCCCCTGCTTGACGTGCAGCACGTGCGTGGAGGTCGGGTGAAGCAGGCCTGCCGACCCCACGTGCTCGGCCAGGAAGGCCTCTGCCGCTCCCGAGGCCGCGCCCGAGGCCGCGCCGCTCTGCTCGGAGCCCAGCGCGCCCAGCGCGGCCAGCGCGGCCACCTGCGATCGCAGTCTGCGGTGGCCGAGCTCCATCTGGTCCGCGGACAGCGTGAAGCCGCACCGCGGACAGCGCCAGTCCGCCGCGCTGTCCAGCGGCGCTGTGGACAGCAGCAGGGTCGACTCACCTGGCGAACACATGGGAGATCACCAATGTGTGCCCTGCTCTTATTTCCTTATCAACAAATTTGTTCATATTATGAACAGATTTGGTGCTACTATAAACAAAAAGCAACCGGTATTGTCACGAACCACTCAAGTTGTTCGTATTATGCAAACAAATTTGTTCCAACTACGATCAATTTTATTCACAATACGAACAGATTTGTTGATATGTTAATGACAGCTGGAAGGTTGACAGTAGGTGCCAAATCGGAGCCAAGCAGATGGCCACTCGGATGCCCCGCACTAACAAGGGCCGATCCAAATATACGTTACGCGATGGGCCTCGTCTGGAACCCCGCCCCGCCTCGCCTCGCCGCACACCTCTCACACAATGATTATCAGTCAGTATCGGTCTTCCCCTTCCGGCAATCATGGAGCTTGTAGTACCATGATTACCACAGAAGATATCACGTCGCATGGCTACTTTCGCAGTTTTCTCGGCGTTCTTTGCCCTCGATAAAAGAAATATCAAACAATTTTTTTCGATGTTTAAATAAATCCCTTATTGCCTTACTTTCATTCTTTAATTTCACTTCCTTCTCTCAATATTCTTCTCTTCGTCTTCTTATGAAATCTTGCCGCTCCCCCCCCCCCCCCCCCCCCCCCCCCTGCTCCTCGTGCACTCACCGCGCTGCCTGCATTGGATGCAGCGGATGGAGTCGAGGTGCAGGCCTAGCTCGGTGGGGTCGGCGCAGCGGGCGCAGCTGCAGTCGAAGCACTTGGTGACTCGCAGGTGTCGCCTGCGCTCCAGAGTGCCGTGCAGACTGTCGCCGTAGTACGAGATGCTGATGACGGCGCCCGCGGCGATGTCCCTCTGCGCCACCACGCCCAGCTCCAGCTCCAGCTCAGGCTCCAGCCCAAGCTCCAGCTCAGGCTCCAGCCCAGGCTCCAGCCCAGGCTCCAGCTCAGGCTCCAGCCCAGGCTCCAGCCCAGGCTCAGGCTCCAGCGCGGACCCGGCGGCCTGCTCCGCCCCGAGCATGGCGCAACGAGCGTTCGGCCGGCAGTCGTGAGATAGCATGGAAACCGAGCCATACAGCGCCCTGGCCTGCAGGAGATAGAGAACTCTGTACGCGGTTCACTGCTGCACCTTGAAGACTACACGGTAAAAACAATGCCTTGTTTCCAAGGATTTTTGTACTTATTCCAAGGAGAGGCGGATGATTCCTTGGAATCCAAGGCAACTGCCTTGAAATCCAAGTGACGATTACTTGGAAACCAAGGCACTTTCCTTGTATTCCAAGGAATCATCTACCTAACTATTAGACCCTTGGAAAACAAGACATTGTTTTTACCGTGTACACCGCGGTGAAGAGGGAGGTTACGCGAGTCAGCGGAATATCTGCAATCCTGTGTTGTCTGAGCTGAGCCGCCATTTAATTTATTTCTATGGATTTACGAGCGGGCGCAACACCACCTCGGCAGTAACTCACTCTTCAAATCTACGATCACTCCGCTCGTGCTCTCCGCTCGTGCTGCTGATGTGCACATCGCGTCCTCGCTCACCTGTTTCCCGCCGCGGCTGGCGGCGAAGGCGTTGGTGTCGAGGGTGGCTGCCATGCGCAGCACCTCCTCCTCGGGCAGGTCCAGGCCCACGGTGTCGGTGAGGAAGGCGGCGGCGCGGCGCTGCAGGCCGCGGTAGGCGGCGGTGTGTCGCCGCTGCTCCAGGTGCGACTGCAGGCCGCGCACCGCCGCGCCACGCCCCGCGCCACGCCCCGCCGCGCCCAGCAGCAAGCAGCGCAGCGGCGCCACGGCCGCGTAGCAGTGTCCTTCCAGGCGGCTTCCTGCCGGTAGAATAGAAAGCACGTTGACAAACATTCCATTCTTCACCCAATAGAGGCGTGCAGAAGCCTCGAGGTTGGCAACACAAACGCACAGGGTTCATAAATAAAAACAAACAGGTAACATCGATACAAACACGCAACTGCAGCCGGTATTTGAAACCATACGATGTCTATGTTCGGCGGAAATTCGACTCGAAAAGCACTCGTCAGGCATGAAGGCTACCTTGATGGCAGTCGCCCTGTGAAATAGCTACCAAAGGAGATTATCGTTCATTCTGAAGTTAACCTTTGACCTCACCTGCGGCCACCTTGAAGCCCACGGCCTGCATGGCGCGGCACTCGGCTCGGTGCGCAGGGAAGTCCTGGCAGCGCTCGGCGCACAGGGGCCAGCCGCAGCGCGCGCAGGGGACGGAGGTGCGGCCGAGGAGGCGGCTGCAGCCCAAGCACACGGGATCGCCGACCAGCTGATAGACAGGTAATCCAGTGATTGCTCAGTAATGGGCTATAACAAGCTACTGAGAAAACTCATCACCTCCAGGGTGCACGTCCGCGTCGCGTCCCGTATCTCCAATTTGAGGGTAAAATTCCATTTTGCATGGGAGCAATCTGTGATGCGCCTCCTCTCCCCTTCCCCCCGCCCGGGGGCTATCGTGCTAGTGCACTCGGTAGAGCTTTCGAAAGGAACTTCCAAATATTACGTGATCAGGTGAAGGCGTGCTAGAAAATTTGTCGCGTACAGTAGCAAAGTTTTTTTTTGGTAAAATTAACTGGTCATGTAGAATCTGGAAGTTCCCAGGGTAGAACCTCTTCTCAGCCATCGTATGTCGACAAGGACTGAAAATAATGTGGTTTCGTTCTATCCACCGTGGTGAGGCTCGAGACTTACCTTAGGGCCAACGACCAGCGGCTTGCATCTCAGGATTATTTCCCCTGACGAGATACGCCGCGTGGCCACCAGGTGTCGCCCCAGCGCCGAGTTGACAGCCAATTTGCACGACGGCTCACCGGCGCTTTCTTCGCGGACCAAGTCGTCATAAACATCTGTGGGCTCATCAGGAGTGGACACTGCAAAACACAGACCGCAGGCGAGGTAGTTTGATTAAGATCCACTTCAGGCCGCCACCAGCCTGACGTCAAAGTGTGTGGCCGCCAATCAAGCTCCGCTCGGCAGCGGCATGGCAGCGGAGAGAGAGCGCTCGGGTCGGACATTGCCGAAAGAGAACGAGAACGCAATCCAGTCGCCGCGATACACGGGAACGCGTCGCCTTCGCTGTAGGCAGACCTTTTGACAGCACTCGCCATCGCACCGCGGTCCGTTGGTCTAGGGGTATGATTCTCGCTTAGGGTGCGAGAGGTCCCGGGTTCAAATCCCGGACGGACCCGTTTTTAGGATCTGGCCAGGGCACGCTGTGGTCATGAAAGGCGCAAGAATTCAACATTTTCCCACCTCGACGCCTTCTGCGAGTAGTTGATAACACCAGACAAGAGTTGACTGCCGGCTAAGCGCGGCTAAGGCACGGCGCGCGAGGAGAAGCAAGAGTTTGTTTGGCCGCATCGTTGTACACCAGCCGGCCACAGTAACTGACGCGACGCCAAGTATTCGTCGGGACAGGAGGAGTGGCGAAGAATACTTCCGTTCAAATTTTGACTATCCACAATTAGAGGAAATTTCACGACGGTTTGTCAGTTATAATAGGATCAGTAGTCGAGAGGGAAGTCCCTCTCGTATTTCTCACGACGCCGTAGGTAGCAAAATTTATTTGACAACCGCTTATCTCATTTGACTTAACGGAAGTCGGACATTTCTAACGCGGGCTAGTGCGGCGACACTCTGCACAGGGGCTCGCCCAGACTAATAATGCACCGCTTGGAAGTGCGCGCGGCGCAAGGCATCAGGTGCGAGCGAGCGCGGTCTCAAGTGGTCACATCTGCGGCCATCAGAGGAATCCGACTGAAGGAAGGAGCCAACCCGAGCTCGGTTCCATTGCCTTGCGGTTGCTTCCCGCTGTTCACTGATGAATGGTAACGAATTAGTCTTCCGCCCCGTGCAGTGGCCGAGCAGAGCGGGCGATGAATTCAACACGGGCACGAGTAAGTTTGCAGTCTACCATTGAACTTTATGACCGCGGCTCGACTGGGCTCTGCTCCTGCCCCTGCTTTCGTATCAGGCAATATCTTAAATGTTTAAGCAGTGAAGCACATCAAGTGTGACATTCTGAATAAATTCAGACTGTCCGATTATTTGAAACAAATTATTATTGAACTGTTGGAGCTTTCATTGGTTTGGACCGATTGAAAAATAGATTATTTCGTTCTAATTAGGAAACCGATTTCAAACCCGCTAACGTCGCTTCCATTTTCTTTATTTTTGTCGTTTTGTATCGTATATTTGCTCTCACGAAACGAATGAAATGACATAGGACCTAATCCCTCCCCTGCCGGTCATTGTGCAGGCACGGCAACTGGCAGGTCGGGTTCCAACTTCTGAGATTAAAGCGGTCAGGTTGAGCCCCAGGAAAGCGCGCAAGTATAGTCCGTTCGCGAAAGACACCGACGCGGCGCGGAGCTCATCAATCCCAAGACCACATCTGTTACTCACTGACGAATGGCGGCGACTTGGAAGTAGGAGCAGCCTCTTCGGCGGGGTCCGCGAACCTCGCCGCGAGCCCAGCGGCCTGCGCGGGGGTGGTGCGGGCGCGGACAGTGACGGATCAGCGGTGTCGCGTCGCCCTGCCGACGCCCTGCCGACGCCCGGCCGACGCGCAGCCGGCGCCCAGATGGACGGGGACGTCACCACAACAATACCTCCCTCCTCGGCCAGCTCGCACCGCCCGGCCGCCCCTTGATGGCCGGCAGTCGCAGATCTCAGCTAAGCAAGCAGTAGTTCCAACTTTAGCGTGTTCTTTGCCGCAGTCCCTTCATGCGCGTCGATACCCCTCACGTTCGGGTTTCGAGACTCTCTGTGCAGATTTGGTCTGAATACAAAGAACTGCTACCCCTCTAGACCGCAACGCGAGTGGAACCGGATGAATCTGAACGAGTTGGTCGACTGACGCTCGACGCGAGGCTAGAGGCATACGTCCGACCCACGCTGTGCAATGTACCCCCACCCCCACCCCCACAGTCTTTTAGCGTCCCTTCGCTGGCCGGCTGCCAAGAAGCCACAGGTCGGCGGGGTGGCTGTCTTTCCATTTTTTATTTTTAAACCTTTGAAACTTCTCTGCTTTTTTTTCCAGTTCACTGGGATGGGATGTCTATATTGACACACCAGACTCTAGGAGAGCCGTTAGGTGGCCATTGGTTGAAATCCTTGTTGCTTTCCGGCTGCTCTACGCTGCCTCTGCTCTATCTATTCCAATCCGAATGGGAGGAACCGGCGGCGGGGAAAGGGGGAGGGCGGGGGGTTCCTAGCCTGGCTGACTAAGTCCAGTGATTTCGGATCCTGCTGCAAACAGATATTTTTTTCATACTCGGGAAGAACTGCTCGCAACGCGAAACGTCCATGGCTGGTAGTCGTCATTTCGCAATCGCGTTGTCACGTGTCACGTGTATGTCACATTTTCCGCTCCTTTCGAATAGCGCGCGCTGCGTGTGTGCATGATGACCGGTCGGTAAAGCAGCACCAGCTCTTTACGGAGCTTCACACGTCTGCCGAGAGATGGCGTGCGTGATGCAGTAGGGAAGTGCGCGCGCGGGGAACAAGCCTGTCCGTCCCGTCCCGCGCGACCTGCGGCTGCAGCGGCTGCTGTTGTGATTTACGCGTACTTCAGCTTCAGCTGTTAGTTATGCAGACTGCTGGGCTGCAGACGATTGCTCACACGTCACCGTAATGTGCCCAGTCCAAGGCTCAACCGCCCGGCACAATGACTCGGTAGTAGGTAAGCCTGAGACCAAATATTGTTTCTTGAAGAGGACTTTCGAACTAACAGCAAACGTTTCGAAATTTTATTCAGGTTCATGATGTAACGGAATGCATGCACTAGAATAGCAATTGTCGAGACATTTTTTTTCTTCTCCAGAGACATCATAAATCTCCTAAGGGAACGCGCTCCAGTGAAGGGCTGCCACGGACACGAATTCAATAATGCGCGGAGCGTGTATGAGAGGAAACAGAGCGTGAGGTAAATGGGGGAGTTCCGTGTGAAGACGCGAGTATGGTAACGAAGACGCCGAATCAATAGCGCCGAGGTCTGGGCAGGGGAAGCGGAAAGCAGACCGAGGGAAGAAAAAAGAAAAGGGGACGCGCCGGGGTGGAGAGTACAGCAGATCTGCATACGAAGATTATTATGATGGTGGTGGAATGAGTGTGAGAGAGATAAGAGGTGTGGTCGGCTGCGATGTGCGTGCGGGAGCGAGACGGAGAGGGAAGGGAAGGGAAGAGAGTTTCCACTGTCTTGATTTCTCAGTTTTATTTTCCTTGGAATGGTGAGAGAGACGGGGCAGAGGTAGCGAGAAGCACTGGGGTTGATGAGTGCAGCTGCAGACGCTGCCTTACGTGAAGAGGGGTTGGCAGCGCTGCGCCCCGTTAGACGAGTACCAACCTTGACGCTAATAACATAACGGCACAGCATTCCTCGTTCTCTTCATTGACGGCTCCATCATCCGTTTGAAATCTAACTCCTGGCTGGTTTTCGAATTCTAAGTTCTAAGTATTTTGTGAAAACGGGACCATTTCTGGCTAGCCCGGGCTTGCGTGGTCTGCACTTGCGGGCTGGCGCTTTGCGCTAAACAATTTAAATGTCTGGGCCGCGCCGTTTCGCCTCGCCTTCGGACGTACTGGGACGTATAGCTGAGAGGTGGACGGGGCGGGGAGGGGCGCGGAGTGTGGAGGAGATGGGGGATGCCAAGATGAAGTCATTACCATGCAAAGAAAGAGAGAAGGGAGTCAGTTGAGGCTTGTGGGAGGGGGTGGGCGCCGAGAACAAAAGACACGCAAGGAGAAACGGAGTGGCGAGAGGGGGAGGAAAAGGGCTGAAAGAAACTCTGATGAGAAGAAAGAACTCTGTAACGAACGAGTGGAGAAATGAAAATAATTTACAGCTTCAAGAAGGAACGTCGCTGGCTGCCTGTTTGCCTGCTGCCTCCGCGCCCGGATCCTCTCCGTGAGACGGCGCTAACTCATGCAAGCAAAGCGAAGCGAAGGCTGAAGGGTTTGTGTTTTAAAAGCCAGTAGGACTGTGACCGGGAGCAGTAGAGTGGCGCAGAGAAGAACCAGAGCCGAGGCGGGGCGAGCCGGGCAGGGCGGGGCGGGGTGGGGTGGGGGTAGGGGGTGGAGGGTGGAGGCGCTGCGTGTTAGATTCGCAACGAAAGCGTGTTTGCAAATACCCTTTCCTCGGGTCGAAGGCTCAACCTAGAGATAGAGAGGGCATGAGTGAGGCAGGTACATGAGTGCTATGTCAACCCTCTCCACGCACTACTGTCCCTGTTGTGGGTTGGCGATCGACAAACATACCAACCGATAATCAAATTCAAGGAAAGTAATTACACCTCATCTTGCTATTTCACTGCTCGCTCCGGACGAACATCTGAGGCGCTGCGAAGAGCGAGCTATGAGAGCTAATCATAGTTCCATCTCACTCTCCCCACACGACAGGGAGGCGCATCCGTCGGTCTGTCTCTGTCTGTTGGCGATGGGCTCTATACCGCTCTTTGCAGGACTCTGTGCTGCGTCCTTGCGCACCGGGCTAGTACTCTCGCAAAGATTCGTGGGCATTTGCTTTCGGCGTCTTCTGAGTCAGCGATTCTGACGCCAAGGGTAAGTCACAGCCCCTGAGACTTCACCTCCCCTCCGCACCCCTACCGCACCGCACCGCACCGCACCACACCCCTCCTCTACGCACCCCGATCCACACCGCCCCTAATCAGGGCGCTAACCACGTATGAACGGGACACAGACGAGCGGGGCGGGCCCCGGGCGGGCCGGCCTGTGACGGGATGGGATGGTTCGGGACGTCGTGATAATTATTCCGAAACCATAGCTCCGTCTCCGGGCACCGCCTGCCTTGAAAAATCCCTGACTGTCACCACTGACACTTTTGTAATTATTTTCGCCGCGGGCTAGTTAAGGGAAAAAATTAAGATTTCTCATATTTTGAAAGATAAGTTTGACGCGAGACATGAATTTTATTATGTTGCAAATGAGCAGCGGCCCCGGTGTCCGTCAGCATCTGACGCGCTGGGCCCGGACCGGTCTGGGCGGGGCGGGGCGGGGCGGGGCGGGGCGGGGCGGGGCGGGGTGGCTGGGATTGTGTTCGCATTTTTGCCTTAGTAATTAGCATAAGGGTGGCTATTCCCTGCGCCTGACACTTGGGTTTCTGTCTTAATCACGACGCCTTCACCATAATCCTCCTCTTTTTTGAAAAGTAATAAGGAACGTGTTATTAATTCAGTCTCAACTCACAACCAAGCCGAAGGAGAGACTCCGCGCTGGAGGACGGCCAAGACTGCACCGGAGCACGAAGGGTTGTCTACGCGCACGGCGGACACAGCCTACCCCGCCCGGTCTCCTAGGCGCGGCGAGGCAACGAGTGCGTAGCTTAATACGGTTTGGAGCCTACCACGATTTGTTGACATTTAATTGTTTTTCTGGTCAAGTTTCAGCAGTTCGAGTCAATCATGCAAAACAAGACTAAAAGAGACCTCCTGAATTTGCGTCGCAGGGCGGGGATTTTAGGTCAAGGCTATTTCAAACACCAGCAGATAGGGTATCCAAGGTTCCGAAAGAGCACGGGCTGAATATTTTACAGTTAAGTGTGCCCTGAAGTGCGGCGAGGCGGGGGGTTCGGCGAGACATGGGGCCGCGCCGGAGGAGATTTCCGGCTCGCACTCCCCCGACACCCGACACTCCATTCTAACCGGAGTTATTTCTCCATTTTCGCCGGACATCACAAGGCCAGCCAACACGCGAAGAATCACCGTGCTTAAATGGCCACTGCAAAACTCAAACCGAATCAAGAAAGGAAAACGCGAAGATTCACGAAACCAGTCGATTCGGAGGAATGTGTCCTTCTATACATGTTATCGATGTTTGGCCTGATACCACCAAAGAAGGTATCCTTCGGATACTAAATACTCGATTGGGAAGTATCAAAATAAACGTGACAGCATAGTCGCATCACAGCAAACGAACGAACATGTCATTGAGGGCAGCGAGGTGGCGCTACGTATTGGTCGTGTACTGCGCCCCTTGGCTTGTGAGGCGGGGGGGGGGGGGGGGGG
>CABIKL010000046.1:0-36518 GCA_902196195.1 Aptinothrips rufus | reverse complement strand
TCGCTACCGACTCCTATTAATAGACAGACAAGATTTGCTGCTTATCACAGGAAAAAACAAAAACAAAAAAAAACAGGTTCTTGCACAACCCAACCTAGAAACCAAGTATAAAAATATATTTTTATTTTTATTATTTTTAACATCATTTTGAGACATGCTAAAATGCGTTTCGTATCTTCCTGATCCTTTCAAAATACTCTAGTTTTCTGGGTTTTGGCGTGAGAGAAACGTGGCGAAGAAAGCAAAATAAACAAACAGTGAATGTTGCGGGGGGGGGGGGGGGGGGAGGACAAGGGTGGGGGAGGAACTGTTTTCATTATTAGGGACTGGTTGGATCTGAGGAAGAGAGTTTCCGTCTGTTCCTTTCCCCTTGTTTTGTGGTCTCGTGACGTCAGGAACTCTTGGCAGCTCGTCGGTCCCCGTCACCGTCATTAATGTCGTCATCAACGCGTGGCGTCATTCTCTCGTCTATGCTCCTGTCTCTGATGCTCGCGGTGAGGAGTAAACTGACTTCTATCATCGCCCAATAAACCTGCCTCCTATACTCCACGCTTCAGAGACTTTCAATGCTAATTGAATGATCCACGTCCAAGATGCGGCGGCAGCAACAGCCGCATGGATCTCGCAATGCTGCTGCCACATCTCCTTGTTCTGGAAGTGAAGACCACAGCTCGAACTCCACCCCGCTCAACGCTGAAAGTCTCTCGAGTGTGGGGTATTGCTCATGCCGGGGAGGGAATGCCACGTGCGACGGCCCCTTTGTTCCTCGCTCCGCCGATAGGGAGATGCTAGCGCTGCGCTGCGGTGCGGTGCGGGCTGGCTATGGTCTATCTGCCATCCGCCTCGAGGGCTGGCCGGGTCGGGTCGGGTCGGGTCGGGTCGGGCCCTGCGGGGCGAGCAGTCCAAGAAGTCATGGCACTTTCCGCGGACGGCATGGAATGACATGGGACGAGTTGGTTGGGAGTGACCAGAGTCCGGCCTGGACCGTCACAGGCCAGCCCGCTGCTGTTGGTGCGTGTGGCGTGGAGTCGGTCAAGTCCCATGGCATCCCAAGTACCCATCCTGCCCCTGCTTGATGTGTAAGTAACCAGGCTCGCGGGGGCGGGGAGAGGGGGAGGAGGAGAGGCAGGAAGGCTCTAGCAGAAGACGTTTGATAGATAACGCTTTGTTTCGTAGTGATGAGAGCTCGGAGCAGCTCGAGGACCAGAATGATATTCTGTTATGGTGGACGCTATTCTCGAGGACTGTCGAGGTTAGCGTGGGTCATAAATCACCGCCCGCACCGCGGAGGTCACGGTATACTAATTTGCGTTTCTACAAGCGAAGGCGCACGCTTGAGACGGTCGTGCATGCCTTCTAGCCTCGCTTTCAGCAGCATGCTGTGAGCCATCTGTCGGGTGTGAGACACGCGAGGACTACCGTACCCATAATCCAGAAATCCCACGGACATCACAGGAAGTGAACCGATACCTGTAAAACTTAAGAACATCTACCTACAGTATTGCATAAGAGGGGTTCGGAGAGCGAATTGTTAGGAAGGAAAAATTGTATTCAGATAGATCAGGATTCGGGAGCGAAAAATGTATATTACACTATGTGATGAGATCAAAGGAGAGATTTCTTACATGAGGGAAACAGCTTTTTAACCGGAGTAAACCACATTGGAAAATTGTGCCAAGAACGACTTAAGAAGAAAGAAGCTTCCATGGAACGAAGCATCTCTTTCGATACTGTACTCCATGATTCAAGGGACGATCCACGGATATTTGGGACTGGGCTGCGATCTGTTCGTGGACAACGCGTTCAAGGTCTGATGCGGAAGTAGGGGCAATTTCGGAAAATTTACGTCGATAAACGGATTGAGTACGGGAGGGATGACATAACGCAACGCCTAAGCACCTGGCGTGGTGCAACCACGGGGCTGGGACACATAGATTAGCGACCCCCCCCCCCCCCCCCCCCCCCCCCCCCCCCCCCCCCCCCTTCCCCATTGCCCTCCACACCGCGGGCTGATCGCGCGTACCAAATGAGAAACGATGCTATCGAAACAACGCCCGTGCGATAAGTCGAATGTCACTAACCTATTGACTTTCGGTGTACGTAAACGACGAGTAACTTATTTCTCATTTGTCAAATCGCGACCTAGCCCACTGCCGGGTGTGTGAGGCGAGGGGAGACGGCTCGAGTGAGATGAGGCGCATCGCGAGCTTCGCTTCCCGCTCACCTAGGCACGCCACGCCACGCCTCACCACAGCAATACGACCGGCGCGGCGCGGCAGCGGCAAGGTGGCCTTGGGGATCGCCGGCGAGGGGCCGCCCGCAAACTAGGCTGAGCGAGCACGACATACAGGCGATATATCTTTGTAGAAAACAAGCCCAACGCATGTGTTCAGAGCTCTGAGTTTTTATTCATACCCCAGAACAAGTCGAATCGAGCCCCTGTGAAGCGGCGGGTAGGCAGCCTGCTTCACTCAGGTGCGTTGATTCTGCCAGCATCAAGGCCGCAGGCGCCGAGCGGAGCGATGGAACGGCATCAGGGGATAAAGCTTTCGCTCGTAAATTCAAATGAAATTCTAAAGGTTTTCGGCAGGTGTATCTTCAATAGTTCAAAATTTTATATCTGAATTTCACTGACTCCGTACTCAAATTTAAGTTTAGGCGTGATAGAATTTCACGAGTTTTTCAATGGATGAAATTTCAGGAACTTATTTCCGCGTCGGCGCCTACTTCAACGAGGTCCTAAGTGTTCTCCGTTAGGACGTTGGACAGCCGCTCACGCGGCTCACCGCGCTGCTGCCAGCTACAGGCCAGCGAGTGAGAGTACTAGCGCGGTGAGCGTAGGGCTCCAGGCTCCAGCAGAGCTCCAGGCCCTCCTATCCGCAGGCTGTGCTCGCTCCAGCCGAGCTTCACTCCTTACACCGTCCCTAGCCTGGCCGTGTGCTGCCCTGCCATTGTTGTTTGGGTGCCACCTCAGCCTGGAGCCTGGCGCCTGGAGCCTGGCGCCTGGAGCCTGGCGCAGCCCGCCCTGCTGAAGGGGAAGGTCACTTCCACTACAATGCCCGGCCCGTCGAGTCTCGATGGTTTTGGTCCAGGCTCACAAGGCCGAACCGGGTCAGCCGGGTCATGCCAGAACTAAACGCGGACGTCGAGCTCTCCAGACTGTACCATGAGTCTGTGTCTCGGGCTAAAAGCGGTAGACTCGTGAACACTGACATCACACCACTTACCCACGTGTCAAAGAAGATTTAAAGTCAGAGTACATTAAAGTCAATGTATGGCAGCATGGCAAGAGATTTACTAAATGCTTCATTCACTTTCTCTGTTCAGTGGTGATAATTTATGAGAATGTTGACGCAAGGAAGTAAGAACATTAAGCAAGCTCCGATTTAGGGTTAAAATGATTTATGACCAAGACCGTCATTTCATTACATGACATACAAAGTAAAGAGAAATTTGTAAAATCAAGTTACTTACAATTTTAATAATAATAATATGCTTCCTGATTTTACTTTACAGTTATGCTGATAATTTGAATATCATCATAAGGTTTATCTGTCTTCGGATTGGTCTTCACATTGCTTATATTCTGAACGACCTCCATACCCTTTACTACTCTGCCGAATACTGTGTGCTTATTGTCCAACCATGGCTGAAACAAATAAGTAAGTAAATAAAGATATAAAATTAAAACTTGAATGATGAGTATTGTCAATCAGCAAGATAGAATCAGACGATATGGGCAAAACCAATTCAGAATAAATATGAATGACAGAACATTCAAATTCTTACAGTTGGTATAACAGAGATGAAAAACTGACTTCCATTTGTATTTGGACCTGCATTTGCCATGCTGACTGTGTATGGGCGGTCGTGCCTCAGATTAGGTCGAAATTCATCTTCAAACTCTCCTCCCCAAATACTTTCACCGCCAGTTCCAGTGCCTTTTAAGAGCAGAGAAAAAACGAAGTTATAAAAACTTGCAGCACTTATTGCAGTAACAAAATATAAGATGTCAACCATAATGAAAATAGAGAACACACCAGTGGGATCTCCTGTTTGAACCATGAAGCCCTTAATTACTCTGTGGAATATGTGGCCATTGAAATAACCATTCTTGCTATGGACACAGAAATTCTCAACTGCTTTTGGACAATCCAAGAATAGCTTGATATGAATGTCACCCATTGCTGTATGAATGATTGCAGTTTCATATACTCGTTGGATACCTAAGGAGACAAGCAGAAAATGATTTTAAAAAAAAAAGCCAGAGGTAAGGTCAACAACAACAACAAAAGAGACAAAGAAGTGCAAGGGAATTGCACTGACCTGTAGCTTCAGTAGCAGCAATAATGTCATCCTTAGAGGGTTTCTCATTGAAGACATCTCTTTCATTATCATGGCTTTTTGTATCTTCCGGGGCATTTCTGGAATAAAAATTTTCTCTTACTTTTTGAAATATTTCAACAAAAGATAATAAAAGAAAAGAACAAGGGAATTTTTTTTCAAACCTTGTAAAGAGATAAAATCTATTTTTTTTGTGAGCCGTACAAAACAATGTAGGATCAGACTGCATATTATCTAATGTGGGGTTTTCAGAGGCTTCCATTTCAAAAGTGACAGCAGCTTTAGTTCTGCGTGCACGACCCTAAATAAAGTCCAGTCATGAGATATACGGCATAAATTAAGACATAAGAGCAAATTCACTTGTATTTGACTTCAACATACCTGAAATAAGCCAATATGCAAAGGTCGCAGATTCTCTGCTTTCCCAATAAACATCACACAGCGATTGTTGTATGTGTTAATTAGTTTTATTCCTAACATAGTTGTGTAGAGTATAAAATGACCACTCTCATCATATAATATATTCCCAAACATAGGTGGTTCTGCCTTCTCAAGTTCTCTTTCAGTTGCCAATCTTCGATTGAATTCCATATTAGGTAATTGTGGTTTTGTTTGATGAAGTTGGATGAAACAGGAGAGTGATTCATCATACACTCTCTTTAATTTCCCAGTTAGGAAGTCAAAAATACGCACCTGGGAGGGGAAATATTTTTTAAAGCAGTGTAATAAAAGGTATATTTATACTTTGATTCTACGACAATTCTCAAACCTTGCGATCTGCAGAGAGCACAGCCATTTTGTTTCCTTCTGGAGGAAATGCTATACTAAGTGGATGTGTTTTGTTTTTGACGAAATCAAATAGATCTGTATCTAACTTGGACTCAAAGGCGATATTTCTGGGAAATTTGTAGTCTGTCTTTGGGCCGGTCCAATACTCGACAATACCAGCAGTGTCGGCAGAAACCACAACAGACAGGGCAGCATTATACTGTCAACAAAAGAACAAAATGCTTTCGATAAAAACCAGATGAAAACATAGGAAATGCAAAGATAACATCATTTATAGCTTGAATATTTTTTACATACCTTCATACACACGACAGGTTTTGTGTGTAATTTGTCAAGCACATGCAAAGGAGTGTTCTTTCCTTGACCATCAAAAACATAAATCTTATTGCTATTTTTTTCAGATCTGCAAAGGAGAACAAACATATTTTAATACATCAGATTACTAATTTCACCCAACTCAAACTTTTTCAATGCCCAGCAGGGGCAGATGATTGAACTTACACCGCTAGAGCATTGATAGCATCCCCTGGACTATGTATCCACTCGGCACAGTTTGGTACAAAATCCAATTTTATCATGTTTATCATATCTGATGTCAACAAGAATGCTAATATAGTAAACGAAAACGTTTCCGGTTTACTTTCAGATGATTGAGATTTGAACACTTACCAAAATTAATGACATCAAATATTTTTAGTGCTTGATCTTCACCACAAGATACTAAATAGGTACCATTTACATTCGCTGCAAGATCAAGAATCGGAGCCAGGTGACTGCGAAAGTGCTTTACGAACTCAATAGATTCTGGCTGTTTCTTCCAAAATTTAATGTGACCATCACAACTTGCAGTGATGACAAATTCTGTTCTAGTAAAGGATAACAGCATTTTTTTTATTAGAATCGTACGGGACCTGTAGTAGATAATAGCTGCAGTAATGACATAGATGAAAGAAAGAATGTAGCTTACTTTGTTACCACCACATGGGTTATGACATCACGATGCATAAAACTTTTTTCATAGACTTCGGAGCATGGTAAGTTGTCCAGGTACAGTTTCTCATGCTGTAATGCTATAAAATAAATTTAGAAATCATAAGTAGGAACATGTTAAAGTTCGACATGATCACTACCAAACAAATGCAGAAGCAAGAAAAATAAAAAAAGACGCAAATTTTAAAAAGCAAATATATTAATAACAAGGACAAACAGGCAAGTCCGCTTTCGATAGGTTATGTTCACAATTCAGTAAAAAACCTTATTATTGAAAAGAAAGGGTAGCGACCAAAATTTGAAGATGGTTAGTTATATTAAAAGTATGGAACGCAAAAGTAACCTACTCAAGGAGGAGAATAAATAATACTTACTCTTTTTGCGTTTGGGTTTTGCAGCCTCGCTTGGCAATGGACCCACCCAACCTTCGTTGTCATCATCATTGTCATCTACCTTTAGTCGTTTTGAAGATTCCCCTGATGATGGGACATCTGCCATGACACAAATTTGTGGGGAAAAAATGGGCGAGAAAGAAAACTTCGCGTTCAGTGAAAATTGTTTTGTTGACAAGTTGACCGGGCCACTTTTCAAAACAGATGATATTAGTGTCGTAAACAGCAACCCTGTAAAAACTAAAAACTACACCAAACGCGAAATTCTAGACATGTACCTTTTCTCACTCTCGTTTTAAAAACGGCACAAACAAATTCATCGGTCTGTTTCAGGCCTACTGTCTAGTTTTTAGATAAAATCGAGAGGAAAATTAAATCAACCTTGGCTTGCGTAACAACAAGAATGTTGTTCTTGGTTTTCACAACGTTGGCTCAACTTTTTCTTCTCCCCACTCTGCAGCAGGGAAGTGAGAGGGGAGTGGGACGTGGGGCTGGTGGGGGAAGTTCGGGTCGGCTGCTAGCGAGCGGCAGGTTAGATGTCACAATCACAACTGCTGATGCTAAATGAAAATGTAAAGTCGCTGAGGATGATAGTGTAAAGCTTTCAGGCGAGGTGCAAGTCAAACGTGGGGTTTCTCTTGAAACTTTATTTTCACTATTGACTTCTTGTGAGATTGTAGTGAGTATACTCACACTTTTGTTGCCACCGTGCTCTTGATGATTTTGCTGTTTTTTGCCGTACTGGATGACAGTCCAGTTGATACTTTGGGCTTTGGACCCACACCTGTAATTAAAATGAGTGACGGAGCATCTATCTAAACTAGCATAACTCTTTTGAGCAGAGGAAATCATAGGACTTTCAAGTTGTTTTTGCTTCACGTTATTCAAGTCAAATTTTGTTAAACCTCTTGCCAAATTCATTTATTTCCTTGCTTGCTAGTAATCATGTATCTTTTTGTTATTTGCCATCTTCAGGCATAGACTCAGACATGGCACCTCAGAAGGGGTTGTTCACCTACGAAACCCTGGTCCATGCTATAGCAGGAGCTACAGTTAGTATTTCAAAAATTGAAGTCAAGCCTTTAAAGTTTGTTTTATTCTATGCATGAATTCATTTTCTCATGTGTGTGTTTTTTCTTTGATTCCAGGGAAGTGTTGTTGGGATGACAGTGTTCTATCCTTTGGACACAGTTCGTTCCCGCTTGCAGTGTAAGTATAAAGCTTAGACAAACAATTATGTCTTACTTGAAAGAGAAATAAATTCAGCTATACATGCGTTTGAATTTCTTTCAGTGGAAGAAGACAGAGAGGCGAAAAATACTCTCGCTGTTATTAAAGATCTCTTAGAAGAGGAAGGATTGTAAGTCTACTTCCTATTATATGTATTGCGTTAAATTTAATTCCTACTAAAAATATTTTTTCTATTTTTTATAGCCATTCATTGTATCGGGGAGCAGTGCCAGTGTTGCAGAGCATTTGTGCATCCAATTTTGTGTACTTCTATTCGTTCCATGGCCTTAAATCAGTGTGTGGATCTACAAATCAAAATGCTGCCAAAGATCTTCTTCTAGCGTCCATTGCTGGTAAGTAAGGCTGCATCTGGAATCAAAGCGGTGACCAATACATGAAGATGCCAAGTAGGCTCGGGATGAGTTCTGTTCCTTATCTGCCAGCCCTCTCCAGAAGAGGCTCTCTTCCCCACCTCTTCACGGCTTCCGCCACCCCAATTGGCATTTTGGCCTGGCACCTTCAAATCTAAACACATTCTAAGTTATTGCAGCCTAATGGAAATTAGTTTAAATGCTGTCATTCGGCATTTTTGTGTTGTAACTTGATTGGTTTTTGTGAATTGGTTTCTTTCCCACAGCTAGTTGAAATCTTGCTTTTTGGATTATAGGTGTGATCAATGTGCTCTCTACTACTCCACTGTGGGTTGTGAACACAAGACTGAAGATGTCGGGCATTGGACATGGAGGAGATCGGAAACCGATGTATCGGGGTCTTTTTGGTATGATGGACTGCGCTGTTTTCAGATATGTGTTTATAAAGGGATGCAAATGTAAAAATTTAATTTCATGCTCAAAATTTCAGATGGCCTCTGCAAAATAATCAAAACTGAGGGTGTTGCTCGATTGTGGAGTGGCACTGTACCATCATTGGTATTAGTTTCAAATCCAGCAATTCATTTCATGGTGTATGAAACCCTAAAGAGGCATATATTGGCTGGCCGCAAGCCCAGCGAGATTTCTGCTCTCACGTTCTTTGCTGTTGGAGCTGCTGCCAAGGCCATTGCAACAATCATTACTTACCCTCTACAGATCGTTCAGACAAAAATGCGGGTATGTTCAACAATAGCAATAATATTCTGCTTTGATTTTTCATGTTGAAATTTTTCTATTTCAATATTTTAATATTTCAGCATGGACACAAATACCCAGATCTTAGGACAGATGCTGGAACTTTAGAAATGACTGCATATATACTTCGGTAATATATTGAGAGAGTACAGAAGTAAATGTTTTAAAATTTGAAAGAATTTCTGCCATTTAATTCTTTTTATGAACTCTCTGTTTTAGGAAGCAGGGCCTGAATGGACTGTACAAGGGAATGGAAGCCAAAATTATCCAGACTATTCTCACTGCTGCCCTTATGTTTATGACATATGAACAAATTGTTGCATTTGTGTTTAAAATATTGCTCCGTCAAGGACATATTACTGCCCGAAAAGCATGATACAAAGAGGCAGAAAATGTTGTGCAAAATATTCCGAACAGTTATTCACAGCAACTATGACCATCCAAATTTCATTGGATTCATGTATTAGCTGAGCGATATTTGTGTTTTATTGGAAAGTACTCAGTAGTCGTGTATGGCTTGGTTTCTTAATTGCTTTGTGTGAGAACAATTCATGACTTTTAATTATTTTCTCTTAACAATGTGTGTGGACACTATTTTATGTTGTAATTTTCCTTTGTTTACTGTGATATGTAATCAGATAATTTTAGCAGTCTCAGTGAAGTTTCAAGTTGCCTCCAGCTAGTCTATGAACTTTTGCCTGTTCAACTAGCAGCTTCCAAGCTCGATTGGTCTGCTAGTTGAGAGTCCTGCTGGTAGGTGAGAGCAGGAGCCTACAACACATGTTTATAAAGCTCACATTCATGTACTATCTACCAACTAGTCTTAAGTTTGAGAAGTAAGATTTTGTTTTGTTTAACCTATGATTTTTTAATTTTAAAGAAAAGAAATGGATAGTATCCATTTTAAGACACTAGTCAGAGGCCAAATTATTTAATGTTATGGATACTTAAGATGATCAACCGAAGAGTTAACAGTGTAGTTGCCATTGGTCAATGTGGAAATTCATGACACTGTTATCAAGATCAACTTTTTATTTTAAGATTAAGTGTAACTTTTGCTACAGGCTAATTAATTGAGTGAGGTAAAATTTTTTAACGAATTGGATTTTGCATGATGGTGATTGACCAGAGTTTTCAATCCATCTATTTGATGCCTAATTCAACCAAAAATTCAATTTAGGATCATTTTTAATTTGCTCTACATCTTCCATGGGAGTTGAAGTGGCTTCTGTCTTATTTGGTAAAGGTGCATGTTAAAGTAAGGTGAATGTTACTGTCTGTTATTTTGATAAGGACTGGATTATTCAAAATTGGGCATGTGGTTTTTGGACAGTGGCAAATTCATGTCTGCCCAGAGAATTTTGAACATCTCCTTCAATGAAGATATTATTACAGTACTGTTCAGTACTGTTGTAATGTGCTGGGCAGTGATTCAGTGCTTGGTCAATGGATTCCTTTTGTAATTTTTTTGTAAGCAATGGTTGTTGTGGAATAAAATCCTTGAGATTTTAAAATCTGATGGTTCTTGTGTGTGAAAGGCGCAACATGTAAGTAGCAAAGTTGGAAATTGACATTTTTCTCCAGTCATATTAATTAGCAATGGCTCATTGGCTTGTGCCCCCTAAGAAGTAAGGGGGTTCCAAAAATTGCACTCTGTTCATCAACAGGGTGCGAAACATTATCGATTGATGTCAGCAGCTATATCTGAGCTATATCCTTTCAAGATAATCAATGGATTCACTGCTTCCCAACACAAGGAAAACCGATTTCCTTACAATCGCCGAGTTTATAGAACTTCATGTCACAAGGCAAGATATTTGGCCGTAGCGCCATCTTTCGAGGGAATGCGCGGTCAGCGGCAATGGCGGCAAGAAAATGAACATTTAAACAGCGCCGGCCGCGCGTTGGCCCGCAAAGTCGCTCCGACTCACTGGCTTCGAAGTCCGACCAACATACATCTACGCACTTAGGCTGCATCAAGTTAGTGAAAATAACACGAATAACACGGATAACACGAAGAACACGTACAGGCAAGGGGTGAGGAGGAGGGAGCTGTCCCGTCAGTCCCCTCCTCACCCCTTGCCTTTATGTGTTATTCGTGTTATTTTCACTAACTTGATGCAGCCTTTAATGCGACCCAAAAATTGACGATGGATCTTCGCGAATTCACTTCAATCCGTGTGAAATAAAAATAACAAACCAAACCATAAATGATTGAGAGGGGTGACAAAAAAAAAAAGTGCCTCTCCAACAATCGGCAAGAGGTTGTTTGATGACTGCAGAGTGATACCGGGGTAACGCCCTAAGGTGGCGGTACGCATGGCCTGCGCATGGCACGAGTGGAGCGAATCAACCCTACCCGACAGCACCCTTCCGTCACACTTCACCGAGCACCCTTCCCGGCGGCAACCACCCCTGCGGGTACCGCCCCACCCTGCCCTTTCCTGCTCGAAAGGACAAGGTGTTTGACCGTCGCACAGTTATTCGAATTTCCTCCCAAAGATCGCTATGAAAGCAGACCGGGCGCGAAGAGCTGAGAATAATTTAGTAGTTCAACAAGAAGTATTCGAGCGCGCCTATTCAACACTGGTGAACGGTCTCAAGTATGTGGACCGAAAGTTCATAGAAAGATTGAAATGTGAAGAGACAGAAACAGATGCGAAAAGGTAAGATTTCTTCCACCAGGAACAAGCTACTCACACTATCAATAATGATTAAAGCCAAGAGCAAGAGGACAAAAGAAAAATATATCTCTTACCCCCTTTCTTTTGTAGGAAAAGAGAGGTGCAAAATGTACAGAAATCACTCCTAGCAGTAGCCATGGTGATCAAAAAGCTGAAATGCAACATAAGAAATGAACGATTTGTGGAAGACCATGGTTAGCTAACATTTTTCCTTTGTTTACTCCTTTTTTGTCCTGCATATTGAATAATAAAGTGTTGTTGCTCTTCATCCTTTCTAGATCAAGAATATTTTCAACAAAACTTAATCAGCATCGAAGAAAATTTAGCTTCATTTAAAAATTTGCTATGTGAGCAGTAAGTAAGTTACTTATTTACCTTATACCAATTAGTCTAACTCAAAGGTAAAATTTCAGTTGTATGTGTCTTTATGTTCTTAGACTAGAGGAACTACAAGGAGAGGAGATAGAGCTTCAGCAATCAATTGATTCACTTCATCGGCGTTTAAATGAGATGTCAACGAATTCAGGGAAACCACTAGACCACTTATCCTCTGGTACAACACAATATGGAGCAAAGTCTCGTGTGAGCTCACATCTTAATGAAACAATTCACCCTGTAGGTTCTACATCGGAATCTCAGAGATTATAATACAAACTGAGTATAATTTATAAATTCTGTTTTCTTCAGTAGTTCAGTTTTGTCCATGCCCTTTATTTTTTAATAGGACATTCAAGAATTCAACCAATTTTTGCGTAAAACTGGGGGCCACACTGGTGGATGGGATACAAATGACCATTTACTATTCAAACGGTTGCTGCAGAAATATAAAGATTCTGAGCAACTGATATCAGCTCTTTTAGATTTTATGCCAGGTATTTGAAAATTTAACTTCATGCAACTAAATTCACTACTACTATAAGAAAACATTTTAAAAGAAAATCTGGTTTATACTATGTTTACACAAAGCTTCAACCCCTGGTCTTGTAGAGGTAAAGGGGAATGGTGCGGGAGGGTCTTCCATAAACATACAAGATTGGGCTTGAATTGGGGTTCTTTCGGCAAGCCTCTCCCACCATTCCCCACCACCTCCACAAAACCAGGTTTTGCAGCTGCCTGAATGAGAGAATTACTCTTTGTCAACTTCATAGTGATCCCTGTTTTTCTTTTCTTTTCCCTAGACAAGACATCTGAGGAGATAAACCAGCATGAAACTTGGTATTACCAGTACCTAACTCTGAAGGAAGCCCAGCGCAAAGCTTTGAGGTCATGGAAGGAAAAACAAACATCTCAAAAATTAAAATGTGATATCAATGGAAATGGAGAAGCAACTACACATTCATTGACACCAATGGTTGCTAAGCTTCACAATAAACGAGATCCATTGTTAAAGGAAAAATTTTTGAAATGGAAGGTATGTAATAAATTCAAAATATGTTATCACCACCTCAGAAACCGACATGCAAAGTTTGATTTAATAGGAGGAGCAACAAGAGAAACGTCAACAAGAGTTAAATGAACTCTATCAAAAGAAAAAGCAAGGAGAGGAAGCGTGGAGAAAAAATGTCGCATATTTTGTAAGTTATTCATTTTATAGAAGCTCAAGAGTTACAGCTTTTATGTTGACATACTTACACAAAAGCTATTTAAAATAGGAGCACCAGCGTCAAATTATTGCTGATAAACGCAAAGAGCAGCAGATGTTATTACAGAACAAGGAATCTCTAGAGCCTGGCTGCAAAATCAAAGTTCCTAAGAGGCACATACCACTGAAAGAGTTCTGGTAAGTATTATTCAAATTTAAACCGACAAATGCACTAGTAGAACATCATCTTTTCTACTGAAATTTGAAACATTTAAGGGAGCAAGACAGACATTTTATTCAGAGGAGGCAGTCACGTCTTCAACGTCTTTCTGCAAACTCATCACAGTCACAAACTCGATCAAACTCAACAGTAAGTGTTGAGAGAGATCCCGCCCGTCTTTTGCAACCAACTGCTGTCTGGAGAGCAAGGATCAGAAGGAGTTTATCTGAGGAAGGAAATGGACCAAGCAAAATTCATCAAGGGCCGCTCTACATAGCAGATATTCCTCATTTGTGAGTCACACTCCATAGTGAAGACCAGGTTGAGAAGAAAAGTTTCTCATAAAATTATCGAAACACATTTTAAATAATCTTTCTTCTTCCAGAGCGAAACCAAAATGGAGAGAAGGTTTGGTGTAACTTCATCAAGCACAAAACAAGTAGTATGTAAGACATACCAAATAAAGAAATAGTAAAAAATAAAATAAACAGGTAATATTTACCAGTTTTCAGAAAAAATCTTTTGCTTGATAATGGACATTTTGTTTCACAATATAGCCAAGAGCTGGAGGCCTATGCGTTTTCTCGCATGTTCAACATTTAGCACCTTGACTTGGACCCTGTCTCCAAATTGCGGAGTTTTGCCACCCATACCACTATTATGAACCAATCCATTCTGGCCAACTCCGATGTCAATGAACGCTCCGAAGTGAGTTGTGTTGGTTACTCTTCCTGAAAGGTAATAAAGACGATTAAGAAACATGATATTAAGACTTCCCCAAACAAAACATTCAAGCCATTCTCGCAAAATAATTGAGGACAGCAAAACGAACCTGTGAGAACATCTCCATTGTGTAGCTCATGGATTGAAGTTAAACCTTTCCTGAACAATGGCTTTTCAAATTCTGACCGAAAATCATGGTTAGCAGGCATCTGAAGACCTTCTACTATTAGCTTCACCAATGCATCATTAGCATTCAGTTTTTTGGCCACAGATGACAAACCTGTGATGTTAACACTTAGCTTTTACAAACATTTACTAAATATCAGAATGTTAAGCAAAAAGTGTTTTTTGCATACAAACCTCCAAAATCTGAAACTCTCTGTGATATAATTCTGATTGTGTCAGAACGTCCAATGGTGTCTAGCCTTAAATTGCAGAAGTCTAAAAACCTGAAACCAAGATGGGATGGGGCCTTAAGCATCTTCATAGAAAAGAAAAGAAAAGAAAAGGTGTAAACAATAGCAATGGTGTAAGCACCAAGGACAAAATTCTTAGTCTGACCTCAGAGCCAAAGCGTATGATTCTGGATGAATCCATGTCTGATCCAAAGGATTGAACTTTTTGGCTTCAGTCCTAAACAACATAAGAAAAGTTTTCAGAAAAAAAATAATACTATACAAGAAAACTCAAGACTACGATTGAGACAGAGACTTTATATGACGCAACCTACCTATGTCTAATTGTATCTGGCAAGATTCTTATAAATCCCGCACATTGTTCAAATGATTTTTCACCAATGCCCTTCACTTTTTTAATATCCTCTCTTGTAATAAAAGGTCCATGGTTCTGTCTGAATTCTAGTATCATATTAGCTCTAGAGGAATTCAAACCTGCAATACGTCTTGAGTGGAAAACAGGGAATAAGACCACATGAAATATTCTTCAAAATACGAAAAATGAAGAACATACCACATACAAAATTATAAATACCTGAGGAGGCAATGAGGTGCTGAGTTTAAGTCAACACCGACAAAACTTACACACTCTACAACAATTTCGTTAAGTGCACTTGTAAGCTTCTTGTCAGGAACATCATGTTGATACATGCCGACTCCCAAATGCTTTGGTTCCACTTTTACCAATTCTGCTAAGGGATCTTGAAGCCTTCTAGCTATTGAAACTGGGAATTCAAAAGAAAAAATTAACAAAACAAAATAACAACACCATATATAAAAAAGTTAAAAAAAAATAATTCAAAGTAATTCAAAAAACAAAATTACCTGCACTAATAAGGTTTGGCTCAATGCTCGGAAATTCAATCTTTGCCTCTTCTGAACACGAATATATACTCGCTCCCTGTTCACTAACTATTGTGTATGAGACTTCACGAAGATGAGGTTTGAAAAAACCGGTTTGAATTAATTCACTAAGGTATTCTTCTGTTTCCCGACAAGCAGTACCGTTGCCAAGTGCAATTACTTCACACCTGATATAAACAAAGGTATTTCGAGTCTTAAAGCTAAAAAAATTATGTAAATACTGAAAATTTAAAAAAATGATGAAAAATGTATTTACCTATGCTCCACCATTATCTTCCTCAGCCAAAGTGCATCATTATCCTCTCGCAAGTCCCATGTTCTTCTTCCATGGTTCAGGTTAATAACTCCTGTTTCTAGAACATCTCCTGTTGGTCCAATGAGAGCTACTTTACAGCCATGGTAAAATCCTAAACACAAGAAGAACTTAATTGAAATTTCTGCAGATTTTGGTCCTTTAACAACTTGTATCAAATACATGCATAAATTTTAGTCCAATGTACCTGGATCAATTCCAAGAATGACATGACCTCTAAAAGGAGGCATTAGCAGAAGTTTTTTCAAATTAGCAGCAAAGACCTCTATGGAAGCTCGTTCAGCATTTTGATTTAACTCAGATCTAACTTGTCTTACAATTAAAGGACAAATTAGACGGTTGTATGAATCTTTAATGCTCTCTTCAAATAATATTTTTCGTAATTCAAACTGAATTCCTCTAGAGAGCCACTGCCTACGGCAGAAGAGTCCGAGTTTATCTAAGACAAACTCGGGCACAACCACACGAACGGTGAGTTCTTTTTGATTTTCTCCACGGTTAATGGCTAGCACCTGAATAAAGAAATTAGTCAAATATAATTTTTTCTATTTATAAAATAAAAAATTTAACAATGAAGTGACAATAAGAAATGCACTTTACCTGATGAGGCTTAACATACTTTATGTTCATACCAAACTCGAAGTAGTTACGGAATTTACTTTCTTCATCTACCTTCATTTGCAATTTTTGCTTGTCAGCTGTGGTAAGTGATTTGAACTTCTTGTTTGATTGTTCCTTACAAGACCCTTTCGCCACTTCTTTAGCTACTACTCCCTTAGCTCGGCTGCTTTCAAGACGGATGTTAACAGATTTTCTTCTGTTAAAAAAATTAGAAAGAAAAAAGGTCAGTGATATGACTGATACCTAATAAAGCTGGTAAGAGATTGGACTTCAAACTTAAATGGTATATGTTTATAAAGATGTGATTGTAAAAATAGCTGCCTCAGAAATATACAAGGGAAAAAGTAAAAGTCAGACATACATTTCTGTGACAAAGTCCAAAACGCCTCGATCTTTGCTGATGATATCTGCAATAATGTGCTGGATTCCGAGCTGCACTTGATCCTCAGTACCCAGACCATCCTTGTCTTTGTTAACAATAGCAGAGAGAGAAACGTATTCTGAACCTGTTAAGATTGCATGAGCAGCATTTTGAAGGCCAAGCTGACGAGCTCTTTCAGCTAATGTCCTCTTACTCCCAGTTTTGAAGGGTGTATTCTTTGGACAAAAACAAAGAAGAATTTTTTAGTGAAAAGACTTACAAAGTATTGGTCAAATTTAAGAGGATAATCGTAGGTACTTACAATTAATTCGAGTTCACTAGTACTCTTTGCGCATAAAATGGATTTCCTTACTGAAGTTGTTAACTTTCCCAGCTTGTCAATATTCTTCAAAATTGATGCTGCTTTTTGCTTTACATGACTGATTGGTCAGCAATTATATGTATAAATCAATGGGGCATAAATGGACATTAGTATGAGTTTCCGTTAAAATGAAAACTGAAAGATATTAGCACTGGGCAATCTTACAATTGTGACTTAATTTAACTTACATAATTTCTTCAAATGTTTCCTTTGCATGGCGCAGTTGTTCTGGTTCCATATTACCAGTCATTTCTTTGCGATATCGAGCAATAAATGGAATTGTGTTTTCTCCTTCAAACAGTTTTACTAGGTTTTGTGCAACCCAGTCATCCAGACCTTCTTGCTCTGCTAAAATTTCATGCTCTCTCCACTCCATTTCAGCTTGCGATGCCAAGCTCTGTAATATGGAAGTAATTAAATCAGGAACAAAAAAAAATCAGAAAAGGTCAATTTCTTGATGCGGAGATGGGAATAAAACTCACATGCTGAAAGTCTGGATTATTTTCTTTAGTCCTGACCCCCTTCGAGTCACTTGCTTCACTTAGTTGATTGAGTTCGGAATTTTTTTCATTTGAGATTTCATTGTTGTGATTTTTAATTGACCCAGTAATGCCCTTTTCACCCTGTTCTTCCTGACTCGAATCATTATTAATACTATTCTGATTGATGATCTTCTTATCCACTTTCCGTCTAGATTGACCAACAATACTGTTGGCCTGCTTTTTGGTTACTTTGGGTCGAGTAGATGTAATTTTGGTTGCTCGCCGAGCCTGCGATTGCTTGGACTGTTCTTTGGTGGGCTGACGATAGTCATCGTCCGACGAATCTTTCCTTGATCGTTTGGAACGGAATTCATCTTCAGAATCTGATAAATCTTTCAGCGATGATTTCACAAATGCACGTCGTCTACGTGAAGGAAAATCAGTTTTCAATTCTTCCATGATTTGAAACTATGTTATTCCTAGCAAAGAAGGACGATCTTTAGGCCAGAAGACTGTAAAACTGTCAATTTTCTCCACTAGCCAACGCAACACGTTTATAATTCACCACCGTCAACCATCACATCACTCGTTCATCATAATAAACATTTTCACATCCGAGCGCCAACACGATTTGTCATACTTGTCAGTTCTCTCTTTACCAACCTATAGGGTCAATCCCACGAATGCTTAGCATAATCTTCGTTGAAAAGAATAATTATAAGGTACAGTGAACTAAATTTTATCTTAAATAACAATTTTAAAATGAACGGGCGTTTTTTTTATCACCTCTTTATTTTATTTTATTTTCGGAACTCGTTAATTAGTGTTTGTCAGAGTGACGTCAACAGAAGAAGTGCCAGTGACGTCATTCTGTCAGAATGTCTGAAAAAGTTCTGCTGTCGGTATTAAATGGCCAATCTTTTATTGTACGCTAGATAACAAAATGTAATCAATCTGTTATGAAGTTTAATAAAAAGTGTGTTCATCATTAATATTTCTCTGAACTGTCTTGCACTCTTGATGTGTGCTGAGAAAGGACGCATTTGAAGACGTGAGTAGTAAGAAATTACTTAACCAAGGAAGGGCACTTTTTGCAAACAAATATAGATCTTGCAATCTCTTTTCAACGTACGTCTTTCATGGTTATGAAATAGTTCCTCCTGGTTGGAACAAGCTCTGTTCATCTTGATTAATTACTTCTTGTGTTTCTAGATAGTCCAGGTTCCGTAAATTTCCAGCGACAGTCTTCAGTGAGGCAGAAAATGGATGCAAATGGAAATGACGACAGAGAGCATTCAGACTTAGAAGAAAGAAGATTTGTAAAACGGATTGCAACGCCAGCCGAGAGGCGTAGGGGTAAAAAGGATATGTCAACAGAAATGTATGACTATGAAAGGAAGATGAACAATATCGGAGACTTTGAAAATCGTGATTTAGATTTTGTGTATGACGATAGTGATTCACCTCTCAATGAGATTGCTGAACTTTACAGCTATACAGAACAGCCTGAGTTTCAACTTAATGTTAAGTCATTTGAAGACTTGATGGAGGATGCTCATTTAAGCCCATCATGGCAGAAGTTAAGCAGGGACCAACAAAAGTCACTTATTTTGAAATGGTTGGATCTTCTTGAAATGTCCAAAAGTGAAAGTAGAATGCGAGCGGCAAGATGCTTCTTGTATTTAGCCCAGGGCTGTTGGGCCGAGCAACAGTCTGATGAGGAACAGCAGCAGGCAACTCGTTATAATGTAATGCTTCTGAGTGAATGTGGTGTCTTCTTTGCATTTGTTGACCTCTTGAATATAAACATTGAAAATAGTGTTGCTTCCATAAGCGCGCAGAGTAAATTAGCTGTCAGCCTTGCTGATTCTACTGATTTACGAGTAATTCTGAGTGTTCTGTATATTATTGTGGAGGTCATGCGACTCTGTTTAACAGAAGAGAGCAGCGAATACAAGAAGGAAGCTGAACATTTCTGCTCCGATCTTGCCAATGCCTCTGGAGAAGACCTACTCAGTGTTCAGTTGCTGTCAATGGTGACACGGTTCTGTAGTGGTTCAGCTCCTCATTTCCCTATGAAGAAAGTTTTACTCCTTCTGTGGAAAGTAATTTTACTAACTTTAGGGGGCATGGGTGCGCTAAGAAGCCTAAAAGCAAGATATCGAGCTGAAGCAGGGCTTGCTGTGATTGAAGAGGACACAATTGAGATTGCTCAAATGATGCGAGCCTCATCCCCACCAGCTAGTGCTGCGGATCTTATAGTTGCTCAAGACAATCAGCAAAATAGCCGACGCTTCAGGCGCAGTCTCATGAAGCAAAGCTCGTTAGATGAAACCCTTGTGATGGACTTTGAATCATCTGAACAGTCTGAGCAAGATGAAAGAGACATGGAAGAAGCTAATGCAGCCATGTTTTCAGAAAACACAGAAGGTCCTCAAACACCAAGTCCTAGACCCGAAACTCCAGAACCCTCAAAAGCTAAGGGATTGCCTTGGATTCCAAAAGTACGCGGAAAAGATCTTGATAATTTTCTTGACAATACCAGAATGAAATTTGTTGGGTATACTCTTCCTGGCGACAGAGACACACTTATTGGACTGCCAGAACCCATACATGAAGGTGTGTCTGTCCTCAAACAACATATGTACACATCTTTAGCTGAACTTCAAATTCAAAAGGAGGAAATCATGGCTAAGAGCCCATTTTCTGTCCAAGAGCCAGAAGTGTCTCTCACTCCCGCTGAGATCCTATATCAAGCAATGCTACCGAATCTCCCCCAATATGTGATCTCCTTGCTGAAAATACTTTTGGCTGCAGCGCCAACTTCAAAAACAAAAACTGACACTATAAATATTATGGCTGATGTTCTTCCAGAAGAAATGCCCATGACTGTTGTGCAGTCTATGAAGCTTGGTACAGATGTGAATCGTCACAAAGAAATTATTGTGAAAGCTGTTTCAGGCATACTACTTTTGCTATTGAAACATTTTAAGATCAATCATGTTTATCAGTTTGAATTTATGTCTCAACATCTTGTCTTTGCTAATTGCATTCCTCTGGTGCTGAAGTTTTTTAATCAGAATATTATGGCTTATGTTCGAGCCAAGAATGTTATTCCAATACTTGACTTCCCAGCATGTGTTATTGGAGAGCAGCCTGAACTAACAGTTGAAAGTCTTGAAATTGGAGACAGCCAGTTGTATTCATGGAGGAATGTCTTCTCATGTGTTAATCTTCTTCGTATTCTTAACAAGCTTACCAAGTGGAAGCATTCCCGTATCATGATGCTAGTTGTTTTTAAATCTGCTCCCATATTAAAACGTACTCTTAAAGTTCGACATGCAATGATGCAATTGTATGTTTTAAAGCTCCTGAAAATGCAGACCAAATATTTGGGACGTCAATGGAGAAAATCAAACATGAAAACTATGAGTGCCATTTATTCTAAAGTTAGGCATCGACTGAATGATGATTGGGCTTTTGGTAATGATCTTGATGCTCGACCATGGGACTTCCAGGCTGAAGAATGCGCTCTCCGAGCAAATGTAGACCGCTTTAACAACAGGCGATATGGCAATGGGCCCGATTCTGAGCTGAAATCAACAGTAGATACAAGCATTCAGAGCGTTCTAGGCCAACAAATTGAACTTACAGAGGAGTTCAAACAACATTATGAAATATGGTTACAACAGGTTTTATCAGTTCAAATCAACTGGGATGAACTTATTGACAAGGCATACCTATAATGATTTTCTGTTACTGAAATGGATGCACATAGCATCTAAAGCTGTGTTGAAACTGTGCATTTATTTCAGTGTGCGCATTGTTTCAGATATTTTTAAAATTATGTAGTTTTTTGTTTTTTTCATATGCTAGTCCACTTTAGAAGTTATTTCACACTTTTTGTTGAGCAATATCAGGTTAGTGAATGTTAAGCCTAACAGTCTGTGAATTTAAGTGTAATGTAATGATTGTTAAAATTATGATGAATGCAATTGCAATTTAGCCTTTCATGTGAAGTGTTTCATTATCTTTTTCTGGAACAATGTTGAGCATTTGTGTACATTGTGAATGAGCTAACAAGTAACATCAGTCTGAAGAAGACGCTGCTAAAGTTCTTCCTCTAAATATTGCAAATATATTGGTAAGAAACGGAAAAAAAAAGTGAGGTTCTCCTCACAGTATGAATTTAGTGAAGCATTTATTTGTGGTATGATGAAAGGGTATCTGGCATATATCTACGATCTGTAAGTGCTGAATCTTTTTATTGTAAAGAAAATAAAAATGTGAGTCAATAATAGTATAAATACATAACTTTTTCTTGTAAAATTCCGTTTTGATTATTTTTTTGTTATTAACTTTAAACATGACAGTGCAAAACTTAGGGAAAAGCTTATCGTAAATACAACAATCATTTCCTATCATCTATAAAAATGTAACTTTGTAAGCAGATCACATTTACCAAGTAAAGTATCAATAGTAGGTAATCTTGTTATTGCATGGCAAAAGCCAATGCATCTGAAAATATTCCATGAACTGAGTCTTTGTTACCAGTATTCTTAGTACAATTATAAATTAGGTCTTCAAACAGAGAAAAACAACAATATATGATCACTGCTGTTACATCCAGTACGGTAACTAGACGCATCAAATTTTTTTGTGAAAGTTAATAGATTACAGTCAGTTTAGGGACTACATATCACTCCATAAGCTTCATGATTTAAAAAAGTGAAATGTGATATCCTATAGTTAATTTAACAAATGCATACATTGTAACATGTTAGATCCTATCAATTGCTCTTGACACACTGGAACAGTTTTGGACGAGCAACCAACAATTTTTAGCAAAGAGTAGAAAATAGTGTTGCATGCAAACAATATGAAAATTCCATAAAATACAATGATCTTTTCTTTTCAGAGATATAGTATGAATTGTGATATGTACAATATAGTATGAATTGGCTGACTAGAACAAAAATGGGCCAATCAAAATTGAAAAGTAAATAACCAATAAAAGCATTTGTTATATAAGGGATTCCCAAGCTTATTCATACAGTATAATTTGGAGGAAGTACAATAATTGTTTAATGCTCTGCATGCAAAATGCAGATCTGCATCATTAACTTACGGATAGATCACAAAGACATCATACCAGTATATGAATCAAAGAGTCTCTCTGCATTAAGAAATATTCTCCATTTCACCCTTCCCTACAAAATGCAAACTTGGGATATAAATGTTGATTGTTTAGTGCATCTTTCTAGGAATGTTAGCATTAATACAAGTTGTGCAATTCTAGCTTATATTTGAAAAATAAAACTGATTTTAGTACAGCTTAACAGGCAATTAATTAATTATGTTAACCTAACAGGACATTTTTGGAACAAACAAAAGTTTGTTTGGGAACAAGCAGGAAAATGCAACAAAGCAAAAATATTCCATTGAATAGAAGTAAATCACTTACAAATGGGACATAAGTGTGTAGGATCAAATTTTGAGCACCTACCAAAATGACACACAATGCCACTTTTAATTTTTGAGGCAGTCTATTTCCTGTGCAATTTCACTCCCTCAGCTGATGAAAACTTGCAAATCGTTGTGGACAAGTTTTGATTTACCAAGTCATTGAGTGGTGGAAATAATGAAGAGGAAAGAGTTTGACCCCGAGTTAGCAAAAACAGAGTAACTAAAAACTTAATGTCACATTCATTTTATCCAAGAGAAAAATATAGACCTGCAAAGAGCAGAAACATTGTAATGCAAGAGCTAATGACTGCATGGCAAAACCTACAGCAAATATTAATACCGAGAAGAATTGTGCAATATTGACGTGGCGCAAAGTACCTCAGGTATCTGTTTCTTGGCCGGGGACCCACAACTCAATGGCACAGTTGGTGCAGCCAACAGCAAGTATTCCATGTTGAAAATCAAGCTGCAAGAAAAATGACGTTCATAAAAACATGAGAGGAAAAGCAAGGGGACAGAGACATGATATTGCATAAGGAGCAAGCAGATATATTAGCTTACAGCAGCAACTTCAGTTCCTATGGTTTTGAAACTCGTAATTAATTTTGGATGATGTGTTGGGGTAGAAACTCGAACAGTTCCATCAGATGATCCCGTCATAACACAACCTAATCCATGCCTGACAGCTGTTATTTTGCATCGCTCTCTGTGGCCGGCATCATATGACTGGTCAAGAAACAAAATACAATAAATTAATACAATAAATTAATGACATTTCAAAATCGCATACTTAATACATAAATGTAACAGAAACTTACAGCAATCACTTCAAAACTTGTTGGGGAATCCCTCCGAGGGTCCACAAGATGCAATTGATTTTTGGAATCTCCAATGTAAAGCATATCACTGTTTAGAGACATGCACATCGGAAAAGCTGTGCTCTCGGGTTCATTTGACCCAATCTTGACAGAAGAAATACCAAGATCAAAATTCCTAAGAATCGGAAAACTTGTGTTAACAGTTACAAAATTCAAGTACCTTAACATTGTCTTTAAGAAGTTTGCTGGCACGAATGTCCCACACAGCTAATGTCTGATCCTCACTGATTGATACTACTGTGTCATTGAGACCAGCCTCTCTCAAAAGAGATAGTTTGAGAACAGCTCGACGGTGAGGGGAATAAATATGAACAGGCCTGGTGCCACATCGTGGATCCCAGAGTGAAACCTTTTTGTCATAGGACCCAACAGCCACAAGATCAGGCGCACAGTCTACACACAACATAGCAGCTTTGCTCCTGAAAACATAAAATATTCATGCAGGAGGCAAGGCTACCTCTTTTCAACCAAAAATTGGAAGAAATTTTAACATACTTAAACTCATCACTCGCCGACAGTCTTCCTTCATCAAGTGTCCATAGTTTTGTAGAGCAATCCCAAGAACAAGTATAGAAAGAAGATTCAGATTTGGCAGCTAAGCCCCATATCCAACCTTTGTGGGCCTCCAAATGTGTCAGGGGACGTGGATTGCATGTCTTCACATCCCACACAGCCAGGATACGGTCTCGAGATCCCGACAAACAAAGAGCCCCTTTCTGGAAAAAAATGGAAAAATTGAAAATGCTTTGATAAATACTGATGAAGTGATACCTTGAAGAATCCAAGTGCAAACGTATTGCATCTTTCCAACCAATTCTATGTACTGTCCAAAAGTAATTTCTCTCACATTGATAACCATAATAGCATCTACAGCACCGACATGCAAATCTCTCCAAGAGATATGTTGCATGGCGTTTTGCATGTTTGACCAGCGCTCTTGTTGTTCTTCCAGGTTCATGCATGCTGCCTTCCAATTCACACATTCATAACTGGCTGAAAGTGAAAAGAGGAGCAGCTGAAACACTTTCCAAAAATAATAGAAAGCATGATTGCTTTTAAATTGTTTTTATAAATAATCCTAAGATACCTGGGATAGGGGGATACTCCTGTCTCCATCTTTTGAAGATACGAGATCTCCAAATGAAATCATCAGATAGAATTTCATTTAGCCTCTTACTCACAAGTCGTAAAGTTTGCATGAGGAGCCGGGGGGTCAAATATGAACATATTTGTAACAAGACCTGAAAAAACAATTAAAACAACATAAATAAAAAGCTAAAAAAAATAAAAAAGTTACATTTACATTTGTCAAACTATGCAGAAAGAGCCTAAATTACCTCTGTTGGTAAGTCGGTCAAAGTTATTCTGAGTTCTTCATTGTCATCACACCCCAGTGCTTCTCTGTTAATATCAATATTTTCTTCAGTCTTTAAAGAAGAGAGCTTGCTTTCTAAAAAGTTATCTAAACTTGATTTTGCTTTAAGGTGGATATGACTACTGGATGGGTCTGAAATCCCTGCCAAAGATGTGGTGTCATCGTGATAACTCAAAGTAGAGCGAATGGGCTCACTTGAGAGAGTGCTGTCCGACAAAGTATTTTCATCATCAACAGAAAGTGACATGTTGGTTTATTTCAGACCTGCAACATAGAATAAGAACAAAAGACGATTGAGGAGGGGCAGGTGTAGAAAATGGGCATTTGGAAACTGCCAGATGATCCAAGTGTTTAAGACAACATGTGCGGATAATTCAATGCATTCAGTTTGACCTTTGCATGAACTGTAGTAGACGATATGGACACAAAGAATCAGTGAAAAGATGCCATTTTCCTTGATGTTGATCTCTTATAATGAAGGAACCAACAACTCAACAGATCATGCATAATAAGATTAAATAATAAAAAAAGCATTCTGCATCGTCAAAATTTATGGAATATGAAAAAGAGATAACATTTAAAGCAATATTCACTTTGGTGACATAAAAAACTAATAAAATTTTCATTCTAAACTGGGGTGCCTGAAATTTTTTTAAAGTTTTCTCTCTAAGCATAGCGAGATAGATTGACCCACAATCCTAGGATTTAAAAATAAACACCAGTCCTGAGAGCTGTAGCTGCGAAGTAGGTTACGGTACTATCAATGCTAAGGACAAAAATATTCAACCGACCAAAAAATCATAATCGTCACTAAGTACCGGAAATAAACTAACCAAAGCAATAAAACAATTGTTCTTTTATGTAAATATGTACATCATAACGTATGTACCAAAGAGGAGGTAGACTTTCACTTACAACTGGAGCGGGTATAGGTCCGTCTTCATACACGGTGCATCCAGAGTGTCTATCACGAAACAAGATACAAATAAGACGCACAATCTTTTCATTTTTCTTTTATCATAACTACTGAAACGCTGTGTTGTCAGGTCTTTGCGGATTGCCAGACAGCTGTGCATGATGATCTCACCTGTCACCAGACTACTACATTTGCTTGTTGCTGTTGACGGTGGGTGTGAGAACGGGTGTGAGAAGCAGCAAGAATAACAGGCAACACTGGATCACAACCTTCCATCAGCAAGTTGACAGCGTCAAAAGTGCAAGACTGGACAAGATTGCAACCAGAAAATTGTGATGAGAAAATTGCGAGGACTGTCACTACACCCTGCTCCAAGGCACTTTATTTGTTGTCTGGTTGCTGGCGCTCTCTGCAGCGACAATGCGCAACCTTGGACTGCACAAACTGATCAGCTGATTTCCGTGGCGCTGAGACGCCTCAGGTCCATACGAGCAGGATTTTGGTCCAACCATGGTCCAACGTCACGACATGGTCACGAGAATTCGATGAAGTGTCTTTTACGCTGATACTTCAGCATATCTCTTTCAGTAAGTATGGGGACCTTGAGCAAAATGTAATTTTATCTTGAGAATGATTTCCAATGAACGGGAAGTTACAACCGTGGTTAAAAATCAAGTGCGGCTCAAGTCACGAGTTCTTGGAGCAGTGTTCCACAGTTTCGATATGATCCGATAGATGTCACCAGGGAGTCACGTGAAAAGTTATGGTGGAAGGTGTGGAGTAAAATCAAATGTTGTGTGGAATATTTTGTCTTAATCCTAGCGTATTTTGATCAGCTTCTTCTTTCAATCTTGATACAGACTTTGTCGTAAGTATTGTCTTGTGAAAGTAATATTAATCGCTTCCAGCTTTCTCTGTTGTTCTCCCCCATAAGTCAGTCTTGTTAATCAGTATTTTGATTACCCAGAATGTTTCTGATATTTATCTATTTTTTTCATCGTTGTTCCTACTACTTTCTTGGCTTGACGTACGATTTCTGTCGTATGATTCATTGTTGAATTACCGAAGTTGATTTAACCTTATCACTTGCTCCCTCCCTATGGTATCTTCATACCAACATTTTTAGCAACTCTGTCTGTATGATCCTTTTTTTTATCTGTTCTGTTTGTTTCCAGGAGCTTAGTTTCAGAAATTCCAATCAGAAAATATGACGGAGTACTGGCTGATTTCTGCACCAGGCGACAAAACATGTCAGCAGACATATGAGACGATGAACAACCTCACGAACAAACAGAATAGCCTCTCAGAGAATTTTAAATTTGCTATACCGGACCTGAAGGTAAGCTCTCGTCTGTTTGCATGATGCGCAGTTTTAATGCGTGACAGATCCCTGTTTTATTCTGTTCATACTAGTTTGAAGCTTTGAGGGAATATTTAAAATAACAAATTTTAGTCGAATAGTTTTCCTTTTCTTTTATATCTTAAAGACTTCTATTATTATTTCCTCTTGGAAAAAAATTTATCTCAAATTTTACACTTATTATTTACGAATTTTGTTTTTGAAGGTTGGAACACTGGACCAATTGGTGGGATTATCCGACGACTTGGGAAAACTGGATGGTTTTGTAGAGGCAGTCACCCGTAAAGTGGCAGCATACCTTGGCGAAGTCCTTGAAGATCAGCGGGACAAACTGCATGAAAATTTGATGGCCAACAATGGTATGTGCCCAAGATTTGATAATTCCCTAGTTTTCTAATATCTAGGTGCGTGCGTGAGTTTTAGAATGTTTTTATTTTTCTTTGCACTAATACATGTATTTATAATCCAAAAACTGGAATGTTAGCATTTTTAAGTCTTCTGTAAGTTAATTTAGTATGGACCTCTTCTGGTTCTTACTTACTCTTTCTTACTTACTATTAATTTTTGTATGCAATTCCAAATTCATAGTTTCTTGAGAAGGAAAGTGACAGTTAGTAGAAATATTTTCAGGAGGATATTTTATGAGAAGCATTTTGACTTCTGTGCCTGAAACCTTATGACCGGGCTTTATATATTCACTCTTTAGTGATTTTATGTGTGACTGAGAAGGTCCAATGAGATTTGAGTAATTTTGACGTTTTGCATAAAATTGATTAGGATTAGTGTTTGCAAAGTGAGATTGTAATATAATAATGTGCTACCTGTTCTCAGAACTGAACACATGTATATACTTATTGGTGGTTATGGGCTTTTTTTTTTAACTCTTTTTTTTTTATGTGTGTTTTGAAGTTTCCATGTAAATATGTAAATTGTGCATACATATCTTTGTCTCTGCCAGTCAAGAAATATTTTTAGATCAGATGTTTCACCTCAATATATTGTTTATAGCTTTATTGCCATCATCAGGTAGGATACACATTTGTATGCCATTAACGTAAATTTCTGAATCAATGATCCCAAGAGGCAAATTTTAAATGCTCCCACTGCTTTGTGGGTTGTGGAACCATATGCATTAGGGATAATTATTGTAACTTGGCAGTTTTTTTGTGCATTCTGGTTTATGTGTGTGTGTTTTCCAATTCTTAGTTCATTCCACATATGAACAAAAAATTGCCTTCTTCCTTGCACATAGGTTTTACAGCACAATTTTTATTGATTCGCTGTTAGTTATAGTTTTTATTATTTCCATTTTGGATTGTGGGTCCTTTCCTTTTTGACACAGGTTTTGTGGTTTGCACCTGCTCTTTTAAATTATTCTCTATTTGGGTTGTACAAAACTTCTATTTTTTTCTTCAATTGGTGCTGGGTTATTTACAGCTAAACCTATACTTGTCTTAAGAATGAAGAAACCTATTTATCTCAACAGCTTGTTTGAATTTTGAATTGACAAGCTTACACCCTTTATTTGTTTCACTCTGTGGTGGTTATTTTTGTTTGCAGTAGCTGCTTTGTATAAAACATATCAAACTTGGTGTCAAAGTTTGTCACCAAGACCTTGACCTGTTTGTTTCCAGATAGTGCTAAGTTGACCACCGCAAGTTTCCTGAGGGCTCAAGATGGTGGGTCTTATCCAAATAGCATGTTGGAACGTATGTTTGGAGTGTTTGGTTGTAAAGTGGCAAAATTATGTCTTGGCTGGAGCTCTTTAAATGAGTCAGGATAACATTTAATAATTCATGGAAAATATTATCATGTATTGTTAACCTTAAAGTTTCAGCATGTGGCAAAATTAATGCTTTGAACTATTCAATAGATGCTACCACTCCAATAATTAACTGATGCTGCAATGCTTCTTCTATTTATCATGTGCTTTTCCACTCAGAGGTGACTGGAAATTCACCTCCATCAGTTTCAGATTTGCAACTTTACATGACTCATTATGATTCTCCAGGCCCAACTTCAACTTTTTGTGCTGCAGCTGCACAGAGTCTTTTTTGCATGGTGCAGCAAGGTGTTCGTCATCATTCAGTACACATGGTGGTTCTAAAAATAATTGCTGATGATAGATCATCTTTTTGTTGGATGTGGTCTCTAGTATTCTCCAGTGCATGTTCAAGACAAGCATTGCCGGCAATGAAATTTTAAAACTTTCATTTCCTTGACCTGCATGTAAACTGAGTGCCTTTTTAAGGCTTAATAGATAATAGATTTTAACCTCACACATTTTTTGTGAAAGAAAAGTTTTTTAATTTGTTTATTCAATCAACTGGAGTGGGATCCTCATGAATATAATTTATCACCAACAATTTATCTAAGCGAAACATGAAATACATATAGAGTTGGGACTTGTTTGTTTCATATTTCATTCTTGCTGTGATGTGTGGTTTGTTGTGAGCCATTTGTGAGCTGTTGGGCATTGCTGGCTGAGCTGGTCTAGGCAGCTACATGCAAGTCTCAATAATGTGGTAAGGCTTCAAATTAGAGTTGGGCAATGCAGGCTGCTACTACAAATGACATTTTTGCCTCGCTCATTTATAAAATTGGAGAAGCCACATTGAGTGGGCTGTGTGCTATTAGAGCTGTGCTGGGCAGTATGGGTCCAATATGTGTCATTAATCTACTCATCGTATAAATATTTCATCGTAATTGTTCCTTGTCTTAAAACAGCAAAAGAGAGTAGCAAAATTTCTAGGATCATTTCACAATGGTTAATTTTTAAACTTAATTGAAGGAATAGAAGGAAAGTTATCACAAACATACTGGGTTCTGAATATGTTATTAAAAGAAGAAAGAAAGGCATACATAATCTTAGTGTTTTGTTGTTGTTATTTTGTGTGCAAAGGCTTAATTTAACTCACTGCACTAAGAAAGGCAGCAAATGGAGACTTTACAAGACATTAAAGTTGAAAAACATGAACAGTATCGTATGGTGTAACCCTCCCGGTTCTCTGATAGTATAGTGGTTAGTGATTCTATTGAAGAATCTTGCATTTTCTTTCCAAAGTTTCTTGATACAATGATGGGATACAAACAACTATTTGATAATGCTCATGGGAAGTGGTTCAATCTTGAACTTACATTGTTTAAAATATCAGCAACTAATCTTACAGTTGGTTCAGTGTACTGACTGCCCCCATCAATCATCTGTTATTTTGAGCATTTTGTTTCCTATGTGCCTCTCTCGTTTTCCATATTTCTTCCTTATCTCTAATTTCAAGTATCCTAATAATCTTCTCTTTTCCTTTACCATATAACCGATCCTTTGTGCCACTTCTGTCTCTTCTTAAAAGCTCTCTTGCTGCCTGCTATCTCCCTAATTTCTTTCAAATCATTTTTTTAGTTTTAAAATGTTGAGGAACATCAAGTTTGAGCTATCCTTCAAATAGCTCTGAAATCAGAATGTATGTTCTTAGTGTAGGGTGAGATTGTCTGGGTGTGCTGTCATTTATATTTATCTCTTGTGATTTCTTTTCCATTGTCCTCATGAAAGATTCGTTTGCTGAAAAAAGAAAACACCAGTGTTTGAACTTTTTGTGCAGATATTTGTACCCATCCTGGGAGGAATTGCATTGGGTTGGCTTTGGCTCTGTGCAAAGTCTATGTGCTACGTTTAGTGTAATTTGTTATCTATGGCTTTTTAATTTAAAATCCCTGAGGGTTTGAAACTTTGTTCCTATCTTTGGACTTATTCCTTTATATTTTCACTTAAAATTTTCATTCAGACTTTGCAGTATTTTGATTTTTCAAATTTCTCAGAAAAAAAGTTTTTCTTTTCATGTCAAAAGAAATCTTGTCTTAATACTTTTTGGAAATTTTCCTTTGCATTATAATTCTACCATCATTTCAAAATAATGCTTTCCATTCCAATTTTTGTACGACTTAAGTCATGATGTCTGTTATTTTGTGGATCAGGAAAGGGAAAGCGCATGTATACTGTGTTCGTGTCTTGTCTTGTCCACTATGTGCTGGAAAGCTTTCTGATGGTGACATGAGAGTAATATAATAATATTTTTTGAAATTTCAAAACAGGTGAGCTGTCAAGTTACATCACCAAATTCCAATGGGACATGGCCAAGTACCCCATCAAGCAATCCTTGCGCAACATTGCAGATATCATCAGTAAGCAAGTTGGTCAGATTGATGCTGATTTGAAAACAAAATCTTCAACATACAACAACTTGAAGAGTAGTCTCCAGAATATGGAAAAAAAGCAATCGTAAGTAATTCTGGGTTGCATTATTTCAGTAGTACTGTTTAAAAGTCATCCTCTCTCCAAAGCTGACTAAAATCTTCATAGGTTAAATAATATTGTACTAGGTGCTGATGCTGTCTCTTTGATTTTCAGAGGAAGCCTTCTTACTAGGAACCTGGCAGACCTTGTGAAAAAAGAGCACTTCATCCTGGACTCGGAATACCTCAATACTCTTCTCGTGGTTGTACCTAAGTTAGTTCCTCTCAAGACGTAAACAACTGAATTTTGAGAAAAAGACAAAAAGATATAAATGCCTTCCTTTTTCAGGCAGAGTATCAATGATTGGTGGGCCAACTATGAGAAGTTGACTGATATGATTGTGCCTCGTTCTTCCCAGATGATAACTCAAGATCAGGATTATGGTCTGTTTACTGTTACTTTGTTCAAGAAAGTTGAGGATGAGTTCAAGCTTCATGCTCGAGAAAAAAAGTGAGTACTGGAATCCTAGATATTTTCTCCATAAATTATAACGTTATTGATCCATGAGTGGAAATGTTTCAGATTTATTGTACGAGAATTCAAGTATAATGAAGAGGAATTGGCAGCTGGAAAAAATGAAATCACGAAGCTTGTAACAGACAAAAAGAAGCAATTTGTAAGCCTTCTCTCAACACATTATTGCTGAAATGACCTGTCTGGTTTGAAAATTTTCTACGTATATTCATTTTTTACCTTCTTTTCAGGGACCTCTTGTCCGCTGGCTTAAAGTGAATTTCAGTGAGTGCTTTTGTGCGTGGGTTCATGTGAAAGCACTCCGAGTGTTCGTAGAATCAGTGCTAAGGTAATTTTGATTCAGTTAAGGCACCATTGTTATTTAATGTACATTCTAAAGAATTCTTTTACAATGTTTGCATTTAGTAAGCATTACTTCATTCATTTGACTCTCTCTATGTTATACTAGGTACGGCTTACCGGTCAACTTTCAAGCAATGCTTTTGCATCCCAACAAGAATAAAACGAAACGCCTCAGAGACGTCCTGTTTCAGTTGTATGGACATTTGGATGGTAGTACGCAGCAAAGTGGTATGGCCCATGATGTGAGTTCAAGATAAATTATTATATCTAAAATCTTTCTTAAAGAATCTGCTATGTAGAGGTTTATTTTGGATTGATTGCTTTCTGAAGATATATTTTGGTTGCAGAGTGTGGACATTCCTGGATTGGGTTTTGGGCAATCTGATTATTACCCTTATGTCTACTACAAAATCAACATAGACATGGTTGACCACAAACCTTAAGGTGGAAAGTAATTGTGTGCATTCTAATTCTTCAATCTGGCACCCTGTACTATAATGAAATGAGATTAAAGTATGTTGAAATACTTAATTTCTTATTTTCACTTGGTTGATGAATTTTAGCCACATTCATGTTAATATTTAAATTACTCATGAGGTCATAGATTCCTGTTGTATAAATAAGTATTATATAATAGCAAGTGAAATTTTGTTGATCAAAGTGCTGAACTAAGTGCAGCCTGTTTAACATTTACTCTCATCTTTGTGAATAGCATTGTAATTTGTATCTTTTATCTGGTTTGGTAGAGTGTCAACTTTGGCATTCTCTCGTGGGTCTTTCTTTCTAGAGACTTGAAATTGGTCGATTTGCAATTGTTGTGCACTCTTTCTGTGTGCCATGAATTCCCTTTAAATTGTTTTTGTTGGTTCCTCGTATGACTTGTGGACGTTATCATGAAGCTCTCATGTTCCTCTGCTCTCAAGCTTTGTCACAAATGTCGTGGAATACGAGAACCTTCAAGAATATTTTCCCTCTATATATGAATGACAGTTTTCCTTTAAATACAATAACATAACAGAAAAAGTCTCATGTAAGTGAATTTTAAGATTTTGCATTTGGAAGTTTATTTTGCCAGTAATATATCTAAACTGGGTGACTTTATCCAATGACATTCCGCAACTGCCTGGTTTTAATTAACATATTTAACAGAAAAAAAAGGAGGGTAAAAGTAAGCGAAAGGTTTCATTATCAAGAGTGCATAGTATTAGCTCCTAATTATATTGTTTGGCCATTTTTAGATTAGTAGAATCAAGAAATTTCTTTTAATGTTTGGTGCTCCAGTGTAGGAGCCTGTTTTGATTATGGTATGTTCATTATTCATTTATATGTGTGCATTTGAGCGAATTACAGATATTTTGTGGAGTTTGCATGTTTCATACTGATTTTTAGTTATGTGTAATAGGTGCACCACAGTTCGGAATATACTGGTAAAAGTTTGATTTTTAACTGTATATGATGCAGAAGTGTTATATATGTCTTTGTAACTCTTATGTTGAAATAACGTCAAGAAGTTTGTAGAAGTCATGTAAAAAAATTCTTCTTTAGGCTGTGCATTATTTTTGAGCTTTTTTTGGACTTTTAATTCATGTTACCCATTCTGTATAAGCTGTCTTTTTAATTGTACATTTTGCTTTTTTCTCGAGTGGCTCTTCCTTCCCTATTATTACTAAAATATATTATTAAATTATTGTTGTAAGGAATTTTGTCTGAGGCTGCACCAGTCTAAATTTTTCTTGGAATGTGTAAAGATGGCTTTTCTTTTGATATTTTTATGGCTTATCTTGATGTGGCGCAGACTTAAATCAGCATAAGTAATTTTTGTTTGTGTCCTCAGTTCCACCATTCTTTCCTTTAATTTGTTTATGATTCTTCAGAAATCTGAACTTGTACTGCCTCAGATTTTATATTCCTAAAGTTTAAATATGTATAGATTATTTTAATAGTATTTTACAGTTACTAATCGTACGTCATCCAACATGTATGGCCTGAAATTGATTTGAGATTGAGAAGTCTCAGTGAGATACTGGGTTGTTGCTATGTAGTCGCTTGTTGATATATGTACTTTATTTAGAACTCATGGAATCATCAGGAGTAGGTAATTTCCCCTTCAATTTTCTGGTGTATCTGTTGATATTGCTGTATTTTCTGATCCTGTGGGGCACTAGTCATTCTCAACATTATCATTCTATTGTGCTCTTTTTGTCATACAAATTTGCATGTCCAAAATTTTGAAAAATTCTAAAGCTGCTTCTTTATTTTTGGATTATCCATGCACAAGTAGTCTCCCTTCGTATGTGCATTGTACTGTTCAAGCTTGGGTATGATGAACCCAGCCTTGCAGATTGTAGAATATGCACTGGGGTCAGAAATTTCTGTCTCCTGGTTTAGGATATCTGGTTGTGTGCTCCACTGTCTAAAAAAAAACGTAAAGCACCTCATTGGCACAGATCAAGTTGGCATGAGGAAAGAAAAAACGAACAGACGAGGTCCTGTAAGTGAAACTCTTCAGTAAGCATGCAGGATTGAAGTGTTACTCCTTTTCAAAATTGATCAGACAATATATTGAATGGGTTTTGATTTTTATGTTTTACCTTATGTTATCTTGAGTTTTGGACTTACTCTCTTCAATAAGTTAACCTGTATTATGAAGAAACATGAAGATAAATTATCCATTGCAATATTATCTCAAAAACACCTTCAGTTTGTCTCCAAATCCTCATCTTGGTAGCAATCAGAGCAATTTTTTTTTCATTTGTTGTCAGTATTTTATGTAAAGGGAAAAAAAGAATTACTGTGTTTAAGTTTTGTGAAAACATACGTCTTGTAAGAGAATTCATGTGCGTTGCCTCAAAAATTGTGTATTAACATAGCTTCCTGCATATATTCATCTTTTGTTGTCCATATAATTGTTTAAATTTCACTGAAAGAGAAATGCCTCATAGATTTCTATTTTTGTGGAGGGTAGGCTCAGTATATGAAATATGGTATAGATAGTGTGTTTTTTTTTCAATCATGTACAGAGCAGCGCTTTGTGTAATATATCTGCAAACCTGCATTCCATTGGTCAATAAATTGTTGTCATTTACTGAAATTAAACTCATGTTCTTCATTCTGCCGATTGAAATTGAAATTTTCAAAACCCAGTCATCTGCTCCGCGCTGCTCTGCACTGCCCTGAACTCTGCTCCGCTCTGCCCCAGCTCTGCCCCAAAGGTGGAGCACGGAGCAGCTCCGCTATGAACTCCATACTTTGCCCCCGCTCTCAGTCAGGGTTTTTACAAGACCGTCATTTTCAAATTCTCTGACGTTGTCTGTACCTGACATTGCACATTCTCTACAAGGCCTCAAAGTTAATCAAAGATCGGACAGAAAATAATTTCTTCTCAAATAACGGGAAGGCTGTACCCTTTCCATTTTTGAAGAAAATTTGAAAATTTCGGATTTGCTTCAAAGTGGTAAGGGGTGATCCTGTGGGTGTCCCAAGACTATTAACCACAACACAGCAGCGTTTTGGAGCAGTGGAGACTCCTCTTCTGCCGGTGACAGTGTGAAGTAAATTTTGACGTTGAAGCCACTGTTGACTCTTCCTAAATTAAGAATTTGATCAACCGCTGTGCTCAAGTGGTCTGTCTGGGTGTACTCCACAAGGCTACCATGTTGGACAGAAATTGGAGAGAAAAAAATTCTTCTCAAAAAACGGTTAGGTTGTACTCATCGATTGTACTCATGGACGGAAAATCCGACGGATAATCGACCTGTCATTTCCCACCTGCAGCACGCGAAAGGTAGGTAAAGTAGCACCACGAAGGGGGAGGGGGATGTCCAAGATAGCCAAAGTTCCGATTGCGTGGGTTGTGT